>JACEVL010000008.1:2670144-2920144 GCA_020284085.1 Aporrectodea caliginosa
TAGATAGCGAGGAAGAGAACTGGATGCCCACCCTCATACACTGAGGCTGAGAAGATGAGGTCGTTAACACTTCATACCCATGGCTGCCTCTCGGGTTAGCCTACTGGACAGTTTGAAAAGTTGGATAAGAATTGGCTTTTGCTATCTAACTTTTCTGGCCAAATTGTTAAAATATGTTAAAATCAAACTTAACTACAGTAAATAAGGCAAAACCTCCAGCCTGTAGATGTTTATGGGAATACTGCCATATTATATTATAATTATTATTATATTACTATTTCAATAAATTATATTCTCTTTATTATATTATTATTATATATATAATTATTATATTACTATTTTTATATATTGCATTATTAATTGCATTTCCACTTGTGTTAGAATTTCTATGTCTAACCTGCAGTGTCTTGATTTGTTACCTTTGCTGACTCACTTTCTCGTCAGATGAAGAGTGAGATATCCCACTTTTTAAACCATTCCGACGCCCATGGCACCCTTACCTCTGTCACCGTTGTTGCCTTTTGTATCTTCGATCGAGTCAAGATGATCGATGAGTTTCTCACCAGGCCGCAGCTTTAGATCTCTTTAACAAAATAAATCATGAAAAGTGTAAGTACACAAGAGAATGTGATCATTTCAGCAGTGTTTCCGTTAACGCCCAAATGGCCGTTTTTACGTCCATAAAAAACGTCCAAAACGTCCAGATTTTTCGGTGTGACAGGCATAAGACATGAGCTACGTCCAAGAGAATTCTAGGTCAGGACTTATATACGTCCTCTTTTTTTACTCTAACGGAAACACTGCATTTCAGAGTGAGATTGTGGGTAGAATTAAGCATCCTACGCTTAATCTAACCACTGATAAAATACCCATTACCTTACTATGTAAATTATGACTGTCTACTCTCAGCTAGCCCAGTGGTTAGCAAGCTGGATTATGAATCGAAAGGTCTGGGTTCAAATCGTTGCGAGGACTTTTTTAAAGATTTTTTCCCACCTGCACCCTCTAGCAAAATCAGCTGTAATGATTGCAATTTGTCAGTGGGAAGATGAGACAGCAAGCCGGAGGGCGGTACTTGTCGGTTAATTCACCCCATTTCATTTTCTCGTCAACCTTGTCGGTTAATTCACCCCATTTCATTCTTATGTCTACCTTGCCTGTTCATGCACCGTCCTAGTGCTGACGTCATATCCGTACAAGTCCATCCATTTTGTAACTGTTTCATAAGACGCATTATGTCGTAGCCTTTATCTGTCTTCTAATGATGACGACACCAACCCTAACTCGGACCAGGATCCCACGACGTAAAGTTCTATAACCTATGTCGGTTAGGTTCAGCTGATGCGTCGTTCTCACGCGTCGTGAAAACTACCTTTAGGGTCAGGGTTAGGGTTAGTGTCGTACACGTTTTCTAATTACCAAACTGTCATTAGTTGACTTGGAATATACACGGGCTAAAATATGCTGTGTATCAGGCGAATTGTTGGCGTAAACTTACGCATTATATATTTGAGTCCCCGATTCTATAAGCTTACCTGCTATGCTACTGATGGAAAAAAACAGTTAGGCCTAATGACTTTAAGAATTAATCGCAAGATCTGAATATTTTTCTAATTGTGTTAATTCAATATCGTGCTGTGTTTTCGACACCAGTTGAATGGGGTGAATTAATTTCACGTGGGGAAGTCATTACCATTGGAAAAATGAAATGGGGTGAATTAACCGACAAGTACCGGAGGGCTAGTCACCCAACCATAGTGAATAAGCAAAAATGAAGTCGCAAATACTTCATACCATGGATGCCTCTCAGAGTTAGTTTACAGTACAGGAGTCCTGCTCTTTCTCTTCTCACCTTCCATTAAAAACTATCTCGGTAAAACAGTGGTCCTCACTCCAAAATGTTACCAAACTTTGCCTAATGATACATTGGACCATAATCAAACACACCTAATCCCATATTTTCTATATTTGCGCTTTATTGTTCAATTTCATTGTTCACCATAACAGTTCAAACATAAAGGTAGATAGTCGTGTACATTCAGTGACAATGGGTAAACCCAAAAGAACCAAAGGATTCCGCTAACAGGGTCACCTAATACAAATAGTCATTAGACAATCATATTTTCCAGTTCATCATCTTATGCTATACATGTTGACTTTTGGAGCGAAAGAGGCCCACAATCTAAAATTCTACCACTATTTTTGTGTTAGGATGCCTTGTAGAGGAGCTACATATTTTGCCCCACTAAGGAACACGAACGCCTCTGAAACGACAGAATTTCAGTGCTAACTATGCCTTGTCATTGCATTCCGATAGCCACAACCGGGAATCTTCGGGAATTCCATCGGACAGAAAACGCAGTTTAAGATATAGCGCGTTCGTGCAGGCAATAAACATTTCGTTACATCTACGGCAGAATGTCCCATCTTCCTTTTCGTAACATTATTGCTATTGCAATGTTTAAACTAACTGGAGACTGACGTCGAATCGAACATCTCGATCTTGCCACAGAGTGTCGGCCGCCATCTTCAAACAAACAGTCGCCAGGAGAATCTTAAGCCCCTAACACAACAACCAATTACGTTTTGCGTCAGACGCACGTCCGTCTGCCATAGGCTTTAATCGGAATCGGACCGAAACTAATGAAAATGAGCGACGCGATTGGTTGGATGAACACGAAAAATACGAACTAGATGATGGTAAAGTTAGCAGCAATTCAAACAACACAATTTAAGTCAATGTGTAAAGTACCTATTATAGGCAAGACCTATCCTGATTCCTATGACATAGACTGTAACATGGTGAAATCAAAACGACTGCTACATCGGTTCAGAATTATAATATATAATAGTAGCTATTTAGACAATGGGCCATAAACAGGACTGGTACAGATTCAATATGTAGGATAACATCGACTAGGCCTACTGTAATTCCGTCCTATCTGGCCTTCCCACATCGACACTACAACCTCGAGATAAAACGTAGCCTAATGTGTAGCTTAACTGTTAAGTGCAAATGCAAATTTAGGCCCTAACGTGGTGTTGTTTCTGCAGCAACCGTATGGCCTTGCACCTTCTCATTATTCAGTGAATTGACCGGGTGAGAGCCATCACCACCGCTTCCCGCTTGGATGGGTGTCAAGCCCTGTACGATCTCCATGCACGGACCGTGCTAATCCGAGATTTAAATCTCTTAAAAAAGCGATACCGTTGCTACTTGAAAAAGTATTCCACACCCTGCACAGGCGCCTTGACGTATACTCTAAAGTCAAAACGATCGTAATCGTAATCACCAAACTTCTTAAGCGCTACTCGAAAGCCAAGCGCAGGGCACCGGCTTATTCACGAGCGCTGTTGCGGGCTTTCGTAGCAATATTCGAATGATCAGTCTTGTGCACTATCGGTTTGCCTTGTACTCTATCGATTTGCCTCGAACTCTATCGGCTTGCCTTGTACTCTATCGGTTTGCCTTGTACTTTATCGGTTTGCCTTGTACTCCATATCGGTTTGCCTTATACTCTATCGGTTTGCCTTGTACTCTATCGGTTTGCCTTGTTCTCTATCGGTTTCCTTGAACTCTATCGGTTTGCCTCGTACTCTATCGGTTTGCCTTGTACTCTATCGGTTTGCCTTGTACTCTATCGGTTTGCCTTATACTCTATAGGTTTGCGTTGTACTCTATCGGTTTGCCTTGTACTCTATCGGTTTGCCTTGTACTCTATCGGTTTGCGTTGTACTCTATCGGTTTGCCTTGTACTCTATCGGTTTGCGTTGTACTCTATCGGTTTGCCTTGTACTCTATCGGTTTGCCTTGTACTCTATCGGTTTGCGTTGTACTCTATCGGTTTGCCTTGTACTCTATCGGTTTGCCCTGTACTCTATCGGTTTGCCTTGTACTCTATCGGTTTGCCTTGTACTCTATCGGTTTGCCTTGTACTCTATCGGTTTGCCTTGTACTCTATCGGTTTTACCGTGTACTCTATCGGTTTTCCTTGTACTCTATCGGTTTGCCTTGTACTCTATCGGTTTGCCTTGTACTCTATCGGTTTGCCTTGTACTCTATCGGTTTGCGTTGTACTCTATCGGTTTGCCTTGTACTCTATCGGTTTGCCTTGTACTCTATCGGTTTGCGCTTGTACTCTATCGGTTTGCCTTGTACTCTATCGGTTTGCCTTGTACTCTATCGGTTTGCCTTGTACTCTATCAGTTTGCCTTGTACTCTATCGGTTTGCCTTGTACTCTATCGGTTTGCCTTGTACTCTATCGGTTTGCCTTGTACTCTATCGGTTTGCCTTGTACTCTATCGGTTTGCCTTGTACTCTATCGGTTTGCGTTGTACTCTATCGGTTTGCCCTGTACTCTATCGGTTTGCCTTGTACTCTATCGGTTTGCCTCGTACTCTATCGGTTTGCCCTGTACTCTATCGGTTTGCCTTGTACTCTATCGGTTTGCCTTGTACTCTATCGGTTTGCCTTGTACTCTATCGGTTTGCCTTGTACTCTATCGGTTTGCCTTGTACTCTATCGGTTTGCCTCGTACTCTATCGGTTTGCCTCGTACTCTATCGGTTTGCCTTGTACTCTATCGGTTTGCCTTGTACTCTATCGGTTTGCCTTGTACTCTATCGGTTTGCCTTGTACTCTATCGGTTTGCCCTGTACTCTATCGGTTTGCCTTGTACTCTATCGGTTTGCCTTGTACTCTATCGGTTTGCCTTGTACTCTATCGGTTTGCCTTGTACTCTATCGGTTTGCCTTGTACTCTATCGGTTTGCCTTGTACTCTATCGGTTTGCCGTGTACTCTATCGGTTTGCCTTGTACTCTATCGGTTTGCCTTGTACTCTATCGGTTTGCCTTGTACTCTATCGGTTTGCCTTGTACTCTATCGGTTTGCCTTGTACTCTATCGGTTTGCGTTGTACTCTATCGGTTTGCCTTGTACTCTATCGGTTTGCCTTGTACTCTATCGGTTTGCCTTGTACTCTATCGGTTTGCGTTGTACTCTATCGGTTTGCCTTGTACTCTATCGGTTTGCCTTGTACTCTATCGGTTTGCCTTGTACTCTATCGGTTTGCCTTGTACTCTATCGGTTTGCCTTGTACTCTATCGGTTTGCCTTGTACTCTATCGGTTTGCCTTGTACTCTATCGGTTTGGCTTGTACTCTATCGGTTTGCCTTGTACTCTATCGGTTTGCCTTGTACTCTATCGGTTTGCCTTGTACTCTATCGGTTTGCCTTGTACTCTATCGGTTTGGCTTGTACTCTATCGGTTTACCTTGTACTCTATCGGTTTGCCTTGTACTCTATCGGTTTGTCTTGTACTCTATCGGTTTGCCTTGTACTCTATCGGTTTGCCTTGTACTCTATCGGTTTGCCTTGTACTCTATCGGTTTGCCTTGTACTCTATCGGTTTGCCTTGTACTCTATCGGTTTGCCTTGTACTCTATCGGTTTGCCTTGTACTCTATCGGTTTGCCTTGTACTCTATCGGTTTGCCTTGTACTCTATCGGTTTGCCTTGTACTCTATCGGTTTGCCTTGTACTCTATCGGTTTGCCTTGTACTCTATCGGTTTGCCTTGTACTCTATCGGTTTGTCCTTGTACTCTATCGGCCTTGTACTCTATCGGTTTGCCTTGTACTCTATCGGTTTGTGTTGTACTCTATCGGTTTGCCTTGTACTCTATCGGTTTGCGTTGTACTCTATCGGTTTGCGTTGTACTCTATCGGTTTGCCTTGTACTCTATCGGTTTGCCTTGTACTCTATCGGTTTGCCTTGTACTCTATCGGTTTGCCTTGTACTCTATCGGTTTGCCTTGTACTCTATCGGTTTGCGTTGTACTCTATCGGTTTGCCTTGTACTCTATCGGTTTGCCTTGTACTCTATCGGTTTGCCTTGTACTCTATCGGTTTACCTTGTACTCTATCGGTTTGCCTTGTACTCTATCGGTTTGTGTTGTACTCTATCGGTTTGCCTTGTACTCTATCGGTTTGTCCTGTACTCTATCGGTTTGCCTTGTACTCTATCGGTTTGCCTTGTACTCTATCGGTTTGCCCTGTACTCTATCGGTTTCCCTTGTACTCTATCGGTTTGTCCTGTACTCTATCGGTTTGCCTTGTACTCTATCGGTTTGCCAATGTACTCTATCGGTTTGCTCTGTACTCTATCGGTTTTGCCTTGTACTCTATGTGCCGTGTACTCTATCGGTTTGCCTTGTACTCTATCGGCTTTGCCTTGTACTCTATCGGTTTGCGATGTACTCTATCGGTTTTGCCTTGTACTCTATCGGTTTGCCTTGTACTCTATCGGTTTGTCCTGTACTCTATCGGTTTGCCTTGTACTCTATCGGTTTGCCTTGTACTCTATCGGTTTGTCCTGTACTCTATCGGTTTCCCCTTGTACTCTATCGGTTTGCCTTGTACTCTATCGGTTTGCCTTGTACTCTATCGGTTTCCAATGTACTCTATCGGTTTGCTCTGTACTCTATCGGTTTGCCTTGTACTCTATCGGTTTGCCTTGTACTCTATCGCTTTGCCTTGTACTCTATCGGTTTGCGATGTACTCTATCGGTTTGCCTTGTACTCTATCGGTTTGCCTGTACTCTATCGGTTTGCCTCGTACTCTATCGGTTTGCGTTGTACTCTATCGGTTTGCCTCTGTACTCTATCGGTTTGCCTTGTACTCTATCGGTTTGCCTCTGTACTCTATCGGTTTGCCTTGTACTCTATCTTTGCGATATGTAACTGATTCTGAGTTTAATCGACTTAATGAAAAGGGGAATGACTTGGGCTTGATCTGAGTTGCATTCATCTTAATATACGTAGCCTAAATGCAAATGTAGATTCGATGAGGGAGTTTTTGTGTAGTATTCAATTGATCTTTGATGTTATAGTGTTGAGCGAAGTATGGGCAACTAATTTAGAGTTTTATAGCAATATTTTGACTGGATATAATTTCTTTTATGAACTGCCACATAAGGGATCGGTAGGTGGAGTTGGTGTCTATGTCAGACAGCATATATCAGTCTTGTATTCGAAAGGACCTGAAAATTGTAATCATCTCTGAGGCCTTAATTGAAGATATTTGGTTGGAACTAACAATTGATAGACAAAAATATATAATTGGAGGTATTTATCGACACCCAGGTCAAAACATAAATCCTTTTACTGACGGATTAGAGAAAACGCTGGATAAAATAGTGAAGGGAGCATCACCATGCATAATGATGGGTGATCTTAATATCAATCTAATGTCCTACAATTCTCATGTTGAAACAACAGAGTATTTGGACATGGTAACAATACATGGGTTCTTACCCGTTATACTTATGCCTACAAGAATTACGTCAACTTCAGCTACATTAATAGATCACGTTTATTTTTATACGGGTTCACTGAATTCCCCAAAGATAAATAGTGGAAATTTTTTGGTGGATATAACTGATCATTTACCTAACTACATAACAATTTTAAAAAAGAAATTAAGTCGGTCATTGGATAGGCCTCATAAAAGACTATTTAGTCCAAAGAACAAATTAACCTTTAGTAGTTTGTTAAAACAAATTAACTGGGAGAATAAACTTTCAAGTCACATTACTGTAGACCAGGCATATGATGTATTTAATAAAGAGGTTAGGCAATGTTTCAATCTCGCCTTTCCACTGGTCAGGATATCTAGGAAGGCATTTAAAGACAAATTATGGATTACCAAAGGTCTAAGAATAAGCAGTGCTCATAAGAATGTACTGTATCGGGCCTGGTTGAAAAACAGAACTCCACATAGAGAGCAAAAATACAAGAACTATAGAAACTGTTTTAGAAAAATCTCCAAGACGGCGATAGATTCTTACTATCATGATTTTTTTAAATGTAATGCCAATAATGCCAAAAAACTATCGGATGCAAATAAATTCACTCTGTAGTTACAACACGCGCAAAAGTGGTAAAAAATCTCCCATAAACGAATTAAATTGTAAGGATAAGTTAGTTAACAATCCATCGGAAATGGCTTGTAGCATGAATGATTATTTTTGTAACATCGGTCCTGGACTGGCATCAAAGCTTGGCAAAGCAATCGCATGATTTTGTACACTATATGGGCAGTTCTCTTGAGAATAGTATTTACTGTGAGGTAATAAATAGAGATGAGCTGATAAATCTCATAGAAGGCCTAAATCCTCGTAAATCTCCTGGATATGATCAAATTTCTCCTTTACTGATTAAAGAGAATGTTGATAATTTTGTGCAACCGTTATTGATGATATTTAACCTATCTTTAAATACCGGTAAAGTACCTCTGGGCATGAAAGTGGCCAAAGTAATACCCTTATTTAAAAAAGGAGACCGCAGTATTATGGCAAATTACAGACCAATTTCTCTTCTATCAGTGTTTGTTAAAATATCGGAAAAACTCATGTACAGTAGGGTAATGAACTTTCTCAAGAAATACTCGGTGTTATACAAATATCAGTTTGGATTCAGAAAAGGTTATTCGACCAGTTTGGCATTGATAGATGTAATTGATACAATTAATATGTCTCTTTAACAATGAATATGTTATTGGTTTCTTCTGTGATTTGCAAAAGGCATTTGATACTGTTAATCATGAAATCCTGCTTACTATCGTTAAACAACTATGGAATTAGAGGTACATTACTTGCTTGGTTTACGGATTATCTCACAGAACGTAAACAGTTTACTGCTATTAATGATGTTAGCTCTGGGTATAATACAATACCTTGTGGAGTACCACAGGGATCTGTGCTTGGTCCTCTGCTGTTTTTGTTATATGTTAACGATATGCCAAATTCGGTCCCAGGTACTGATATACGACTATTTGCTGATGATACAAATATTTTCTTTCATGCATGTAAAGTTTAGCAGACTTGCATGCAAACGCTAACACCATGTTAAATAACTTGTGTGATTGGTTTTTGGCTAATAAAATGTCTTTTAACTAAGATAAGACGTCCTATATGTTTTTCGACTTCAAAAGAAAAACATATCTGATGACATTGGTCTTTCATTGGACAATGTTAGACTTTCATGTGAAAGTTCCTGTAAATACTATCGGTTTGATCATTGATGACAAACTAAATTGGAAAGAACATATTGAGTATGTTATTACAAAAATAAAGAAATTCATTGGGATTTTCTTCAGGTTAAGAAACAAGTTAAATTGTCGTATCTTAAAAGATTTATTTTTTGCATTAATTTACCCTCACCTGTTGTATGGGGTGGAAATTTATTCTGCTGCAAGCAAGTCTGCTTTGTATCGCTTAAATATTTGTATTAACCGTATCCTACGTACATTGCATCGGTGCCCCTCTTAGTACACCCGTTGCTGATCTATACCGAAACTATAATCTTGTTCCGATAGCAGAACTACGTAAATTTCAGGTATTATGTGTACTCCATCGGTTTGTTCATAAATTGGATGTTCCACTTATATTTCATCGGTTTGCCTTGTACTCTATGATGTTCATTCCCATTCTATCGGAACAGTAATAATACTTTCATACCTAAGTTTTTCTCTACGGTTTGACTGTACTCTATCGGTATTGTGGTACTCAATCGGTGGCATGAACTTCCAAGCGGTATTGAAATGTAGCTATCGGTTTGACATTTTAAACATATGCTAAAGTTGCACCTGATTAACTCCTTGTGCCTGTAGATGTTATAGGGTATATGAGTTTTGTATCGTGAGGTTTCAGTTCAGTGCACTGTATAGTAATAGGATAGTCACAATTGTGGCTTGTTTAAAGTCTTTAAAGCTGTTTGTACTCCTAAGTTGTATGTGTACTGCTTCCCAGTTAGAAAAAATTGATTATTAACAATTGTCATGAGACTGGTTTGTTAAATGGTACCGGTATTTTGTACTTGCTTTTTAAAACGTGTATTACGCCAGCATTATTAGGGTGACCGGCGAGATGAGTCTATGTGACTTCATCGGTAGCCCACCACTCGGTTTGTAAAATTTGTGTATTGTCGGTTTTGCTTTACTCTATTTGTTGTGAATAAACTACTTACTTACTTACTTTACTCTATCGGTTTGGCTTACTTACTCTATCGGTTTGCCTTGTACTCTATCGGTTTGTCCTGTACTCTATCGGTTTGCCTTGTACTCTATCGGTTTGCCTTGTACTCTATCGGTTTGCCTTGTACTCTATCGGTTTGCCTTGTACTCTATCGGTTTGCCTTGTACTCTATCGGTTTGCGATGTACTCTATCGGTTTGCCTTGTACTCTATCGGTTTGCCTTGTACTCTATCGGTTTGCCTTGTACTCTATCGGTTTACCCTGTACTCTATCGGTTTGCCTTGTACTCTATCGGTTTGCCATGTACTCTATCGGTTTGCCTTGTACTCTATCGGTTTGCCTTGTACTCTATCGGTTTGCCCTGTACTCTATCGGTTTGCCTTGTACTCTATCGGTTTGCCTTGTACTCTATCGGTTTGCCTTGTACTCTATCGGTTTGCGTTGTACTCTATCGGTTTGCCTTGTACTCTATCGGTTTGCGTTGTACTCTATCGGTTTGCCTTGTACTCTATCGGTGTGCCTTGTACTCTATCGGTTTGCGTTGTACTCTATCGGTTTGCCTTGTACTCTATCGGTTTGCCTTGTACTCTATCGGTTTGCCTTGTACTCTATCGGTTTTCCTTGTACTCTATCGGTTTGCCCTGTACTCTATCGGTTTGCCTTGTACTCTATCGGTTTGCCTTGTACTCTATCGGTTTGCGTTGTACTCTATCGGTTTGCCTTGTACTCTATCGGTTTGCCTTGTACTCTATCGGTTTGCGTTGTACTCTATCGGTTTGCCTTGTACTCTATCGGTTTGTCCTGTACTCTATCGGTTTGCCTTGTACTCTATCGGTTTGCCTTGTACTCTATCGGGTTGCGTTGTACTCTATCGGTTTGCCTCGTACTCTATCGGTTTGCCCTGTACTCTATCGGTTTCCCATGTACTCTATCGGTTTGCCCTGTACTCTATCGGTTTGCCTTGTACTCTTTCGGTTTCCAATGTACTCTATCGGTTTGCCCTGTACTCTATCGGTTTGCCATGTACTGTACTCTATCGGTATGCCTCGTACTCTATCGCTTTGCCTTGTACTCTATCGGTTTGCCTTGTACTCTATCGGTTTGCCCTGTACTCTATCGGTTTGCCTTGTACTCTATTGCGACGAATAGCAGGACTTTGAGAATCGTCCGTTGCTGGCTTTAACGTCAAGGGTCGGCAAATAAGAATTCCATTATGGGACATTGTGTGTATGTATGTATGTATGTAGCATATAATCGTATATTTCAGAAAACAACTGGCAGAACGCTGCAGGTTAAATACAATACAATCAGTCTTACATTTCTTCTATTTTATTTCAACTGATTCAAAACCCTCTGTATAAAGACTTAAGTGACTGTTGCCTAAATTTTTAAAAAATATATTCGTTTATTTGAAACAGAGACAAATCTGGGTGGCACACCGCACCCAGTTACATGTCGAAGCATAAACCAGACAAATAAAATAATAAATGAGAAACGTCTGTTACTATGACAAGGAGCGTCTATCCCCCTCCCGAAGTCATTGGAGCAACTTCCCCTCCGCTCCCCTCCGCTCCCCTCCACTCCTATGGTACAATATTTAAAAATTGTAAACTTTCCCCTAATTCCTCAATAAAACCGCCCCCTCCTATTTCTTGCGTGGAGCATTTGATCCAAGGTTTACATGGCGTAGACGCCTCTGACTATGACACCGTACACATTGGTTCTGAACCAGTCAGCAATAAATGCACAGAGCAGAGCAATACTTATTTTTAACGTCCTATTACTAGATTTAGCGCAGCACTCTGGCGGCAAGGAAGGTTTCGCGTCTCGTTTACTTAACAAACACATTGACAGTGATTGACTGCATCATTTCTTAATTTTATGCAAGCGTAGTACAAATAGTCTGAAATAGACTGTGGAGAATAAAACAGCATATTTAATATACGGTGGAAAAATTGAAATGGGGCGACATCTGCAAGTACGTTTGCAACCGAATACACAAACTGTACACAATTTTCCGTTTCTGTATTTATAAATTCCTTGGTTTTTGATGAAATGTTGACGTATATAAAAGTGACGCAACTTTTCGACTTGGGTGCATGCGTTGCACGCCAGAGGATACATTAAATGGCCGATCAGTCAGAAACAAACATATCCCAGAATGCAATGGGCCCCATGCAGAAGCCAGAAGAATCGAGTCTTCATAAATAACTCTGTGCGATAAATCATCGAGGGGTATAATTTTAGGGCGTGTGTAATTCTAGGAAAATTGCTGCTTTTTGGCCGTATGGTCTACGCGGTGATTTTATGCAACTTACATCACCGACAAATAACAAACTCGCGCGATATGACCTAATATATTAAGGTCTCTCCGATGTCGTGTGTGCAGTAGCCTACTCTATCGAAATCGATATACACTCCCCGATATATATATATATATATATATATATATATATATATATATATCGGCCCGTATTGACTGCATCATTTCTTAATTTCTGTCAGAATTGCGGACGTCTGAGTTTGATTGGACGTCAATCGAAAAAACGTTGGCGAATTCGCGCTCCTCAAGTGGAGCTCCTCAACCGCACGGGGTGCGATAAGAAGCGAACGAAACCTCATATACATGCAGCGTCTAATCTCAAACGTTAGTCTTATTTTCAACCCACACTTACATGGACTCTAACTTTAAAATCGTTCCCCCAGACCGTAACCCAGCGCCGTTGTCCGAGAATATTTCAGATTCCTTGTCGTCTGTTCGCTTCGATCGTCTGGCCGCCTCGCGTACGACAGGAGACCATCGATCAATAAATAGAGCGGAGGTGTCGTCGAGACGTCATTGGTAGCCCCGCCCACTGCATGCGGCCGTCGACGCTAAGGCTTCTGGGGCTTCGTCGATAAACCCTTGACTGTGTCGTGCGGCACGAAATCGGTGCAGCGCAGAATCCACCGGCGTCATGCAACCTCAACGGTCTCTCGGTACTTAAAAGTCCAGCTGCACTGTTGAGTGTTGACCATCTTTTTCTCTTATTTACAAATCGTTATTTCGTCTTATTTCGTTTTAGTTTAATTTAATATGACTTTTGACCCTGCCTGGCTGTCGATTTTGCTTTGAGTGAGCGCCCGCGAATAAGCTGGTTCATGCGACTCTGCTTTTTTGTGCGCTGTATAAATTTCGAGATACGTTTTTGATTAGCCGTAATGGATAAAGATACACTTGTAGACGAAATGTCGGTAGACGAAGTGTCTGTAGACGAAGTGTCTAGACGAAAAGTCTGTAGACGAGTTGTCGCGGAACCGTTTGCGACTTATTGAATGTTCCATACTATATCGTTAAAAGAAGTAATGTACACGTAGGCCTATTATGTAGGATGCAGATCGATTTAAAAAAGAAGAAGAGGAGGAGCTCTTTAAGCTAGCCCTGAAACAGCCATTGTTATGAAGTGTTTGCGACTTCATTTTCTTTTTTACAGTATACAAGGGAGTCTTTAATCTTTCCTCAGAGGTTCACTCCCACTTAACAAGAAACTCCGTAAATTATACACTGTGTCCACGATAAAGTAGATCACTAGACTTTGTTAACTATCTTGGTCAATTGTACTGTTATAGGTATTACATTTGGTGCAGATGAACTTCAGTCTATTCTATCTATACCCTGCAAATTTTATTACAATTGATGCAACGGTTACGAAGATATACCCTTATGAAATTGGGTGGTTCAGGAACCAAGTTACCAACACGTAAAATGCATAGAATGACGTCATTTTTCTGGCTACCGCAGAGATAGGCTGTTGTTTATAAGCGTCATTTTCGGAAACAATTACACTACGAGACCTGTTTTACGTAATAGTAAGTAGTTGGTTGTAAAGAAATGGTTTTCAGTGCAGAGGACAAGATTTTAATCAAGGAGTTGAGAGAGACGAAGGTGTATGGCGTAGGAGACTCATTACAGAATTTCCAATGAAAAATTGGTCCCTAGCTGGTGTCAGCAAGCTGTTAAAAAAGTTTGCCACAACCGGATCAGTTGCAAAGGAAACCACGAGACGCAAACAAAACCACGGACGCAAACAAATATCAATGCTGTCGGAGAACTGGTGCTGAGTCCTGCAGGATGATCAGCCGCGCACGCATCTGTCGATGCGTTTTACGTGTTGGTAACTTGGTTCCTGAACCACCCAATTTCATAAGGGTATATCCTCGTAACCGTTGCATCAATTGTAATAAAATTTGCAGGGTATAGATAGAATAGACTGAAGTTCATGTGCACCAAATTTAGTACCTATAGTACTACAATTGACCAAGATATTTTACAAAGTCTAGTGATCTACTTTATCGTGGACACAGTGTAGAAGTGTCTTTGCCCGCTCAAACACTCGTCAGTTCTCAATACAATCTATTGGCGCCACTACCTGGAATAAAATTCCTCAAGAAATCAGAAAATCTCCCTCACTTACACTGTTTAAGAATAAGCCTCGTACTTATTTAGTTGAAGGTAATTATTAATGCTTCGATGTATTAATCTTTTATTTCCATGTGTTTTACTGCACTTCCCACTCATTCCTTTTACTTTCGATATTTAGTTTAAATTATTTAAGGTTAGTTAAGATTTTTTATGTTAATCAAGTCAACAACTGTTGTACTAAGTAAAGCATCTTTCGGTCACCACATATTCTGTTGAAATTATATAGGGGCCTAGAGGTGTCCCCAACAATCCATACTGAAAAGTGCAATCTGATTTGTAATATTATTGTTTATTGTTGTTTGGCTACAAATAAACGATTGATTGATTGATTGATTAGCCTCGGCATATGAGGGCTGGTCGCCAGTCCTCTCCCTCGCGGTCTCATCTTCCCACCGACAGCGTGCGGCCAGTGTACTTATTATAGCTGAGTTGGCTAGGGGCGCAGGCGGAGCAGAAACCTCGAAGCAAATTTTTGCCCTTGTAGGAATTTGACCCTCCAACCTCTCGATTGACAGTCCAGCATGATAACCACTTGACTATCGAGCACATCCTGAATGAATAGCACTTCTAAGACTTCAAATATCGAATATATACATTACATATTATACGTAGCGTATTTTACATCTGACATATTTACATATTACATGTGTATCATGTACGTATATCATATACATAATTATATATATATATATACATATATATATATATATATTTATACATATATATATATATATATATATATATATATATATATATATATATATATATATATATATATGTATATAATTATACATACATGTATGCCGCTTAGCCAACTCAGACGTGGCGCTATATAAATTTGCAATAACTATTGCCATTACCATTTACAATAATATACCCTGTATCGCATAATTATGAGTATACAATTAGACATGGACGTTTAGGACAGTAGGCATGCAAGTATAGGATCGTAATGACCAGAGGAATGCTACGTCACGTCAGAGGGACGGATGGTCCGTCTAAAGCAATGACGGAAGCTCTCCGTTCTCCCAGAAAATCACCGTATCAGCAGAGATTGGTCATAATCATATAAAATTATTTATTATTAGGCATAATTATATAAAATTGCATATGCATAATTATATTTAATTGCGCATATGATTACTTACGTTGCTGCATCATGCTGCGCGTAATATTATTTTGTGCGCATGATCCATAATTTTCTTGGCCTCGGTGTTTATATATAATCGGTGGCCGGCTATTTTTGTCATCTTTACCACCGAGCCACCACCACCACCACCACCACCACCACCACCACCACCACCACCACCACCACCTAGAGCTCTGCGCCGACTTCATACTGCCGGCGGCGGCGCGCCGGTCATTTGTGGTCGGCGGCGGCGGCGCGCCGCCGACCCAAAAAATTCGGCGGCGGCGGCGGCGCGGCGCGGCGTGGTCGGCGCCAGTGACGGATCCAAAGGTTTATGAGGGGGTCAAATGGGAGAACGAACTTTTGAAATAGTTAGAATTTCCACACTGTAATTCTAGCATCTTAGGCTGTCATCTGAACAAATTGCTTTATTATTTCAGTGCTGATTGGAATCAGCTGTCACTCGTTGTTAGGATTCAGTTTGAATCGTGTTTGAGTTTGACTACAGGCAATACTAGCAAACCAGGCCTTTATTGAAATTAGAATTAGAATTAATATAAAAACTAGAAAACAGGGCCTACGTTCAATTTCCAAGAACGCCATAAGCCTTTAGTAAACGAATTGCTGACTATAAGACACAATTATAAATATAATAATCTTCGTTTATTATTTCAAACTGACACACCGCAGTATGGTTACAATTCATTGTATGAGCGGATTATCACAAGTTATTAAATAAATCAAATTTAACTGTTTGGCAGCCATGCACGGCGCCCATCACGTCCTACTGCTCATTCTACGAACGCCATATGGCGAATGAAAGGCTGAGTCGACCTTTGGAGGGTAGCTGGAATTGATCCCGCGTCCATGCTGATCTTCTACTCTTCGTGCCAAAGTGTTACCATTTACCATAAACCCCCCTCCACGGCGTGTCACAAGTAATTAATTTTAATTATTTTCAATTTGCTAAAACTTTAGTCAACGTAACAGGAAGAGTGCATCCTGTACTTATAGATTAAGGAGTCCTGGTGCCATCTGTTTTTATATCAAAAACTGCTTTTCCTCGAGTTTGCTTTCAGTAGCTTCAGCCATCGCGATAGGCCTACTATTTATAATAATATCCAATTTATCACAATTAAAGTTAATGTTATTTATTTCAAGAACGTGAATTGATTTTATAAATACCAAATAGTCTTTGTTTCATAGCAGTTTAATCCATAGCAGTTTAAAATGCAGATCGCTAATCCGAAAGCCAGTTGTAGGCTACTTAGGGATTTGCAATTTTTTAAATGCATGCCTATCCAAAACACTGTGACTTGGGTTTAGATGCACTAGAAATT
Organism: Aporrectodea caliginosa; assembly: GCA_020284085.1. NCBI lineage: Eukaryota > Metazoa > Annelida > Clitellata > Crassiclitellata > Lumbricidae > Aporrectodea > Aporrectodea caliginosa. The sequence goes on from JACEVL010000008.1 coordinate 2,687,107, forward strand.
AGATGTAATTATATTACACTGTTGGAGCATGAGCTGCATGTGCTAATGTGAAGAGGCGCAGAAAGATCTTAAGCCGTGAAGATGGGCGCAGAAAGATCTCGCCTGTGAAGAGGCGTTGAAAGATCTTCTCGCCTGTGAAGAGGCGTTGAAAGATCTCGCCTGTGAAGAGGCGTTGAAAGATCTCGCCTTTGAAGAGGCGTTGAAAGATCTCGCCTGTGAAGAGGCGTTGAAAGATCTCGCCTGTGACGAGGCGCTGAAAGATCTCGCCTTTGAGGCGCAGAAAGATCTCGCCTGTGAAGAGGCGTTGAAAGATCTCGCCTGTGAAGAGGCGTTGAAAGATCTCGCCTGTGAAGAGGCGTTGAAAGATCTCGCCTGTGAAGAGGCGTTGAAAGATCTCGCCTGTGAAGAGGCGTTGAAAGATCTCGCCTGTGAAGAGGCGCTGAAAGATCTCGCCTGTGAAGAGGCGTTGAAAGACCTCGCCTGTGAAGAGGCGTTGAAAGACCTCGCCTGTGAAAGAGGCGTTGAAAGATCTGTGAAGAGGCGTTGAAAGACCTCGCCTGTGAAGAGGCGTTGAAAATCTCGACTGTGAAGAGGCGTTGAAAGATCTCGCCTGTGAAGAGGCGCTAAAAGATCTCGCCTTTGAAGAGGCGTTGAAAGATCTCGCCTGTGAAGAGGCGCTGAAAGATCTCGCCTGTTTAGAGGCGTTGAAAGATCTCGCCTGTGTAGAGGCGCAGAAAGATCTCGCCTGTGAAGAGGCGTTGAAAGATCTCGCCTGTGAAGAGGCGTTGAAAGATCTCGCCTGTGAAGAGGCGCAGAAAGATCTCGCCTGTGAAGAGGCGCTGAAAGACCTCGCCTTTGAAGTGGCGTTGCAAGATCTCGCCTGTGAAGAGGCGTTGAACGATCTCGCCTGTAAAGGGGAGTTGAAAGACCTCGCGTCTGTAGAGGCGCTGAAAGATCACGCCTGTGAAGAGGCGTTGCAAGATCTCGCCTGTGAAGAGGCTGTGAAAGATCTCGCCTGTGAAGAGGCGTTGAAAGATCTCGCCTGTGAAGAGGCGCTGAAAGATCTCGCCTGTGTAGAGGCGTTGAAAGATCTCGCCTGTGTAGAGGCGTTGAAAGACCTCGCCTGTGAAGAGGCGTTGAAAGATCTTGCCTTTGACGAGGCGCAGAAAGATCTCGCCTGTGAAGAGGCGTTGAAAGATCTCGCCTGTGACGAGGCGCTGAAAGATCTCGCCTGTGAAGAGGCGTTGAAAGATCTCGCCTGTGAAGAGGCGTTGAAAGATCTCGCCTGTGAAGAGGCGTTGAAAGATCTCGCCTGTGAAGAGGCGTTGAAAGATCTCGCCTGTGAAGAGGCGTTGAAAGATCTCGCCTGTGAAGAGACGTTGAAAGATCTCGCCTGTGAAGAGGCGTTGAAAGATCTCGCCTGTGAAGAGGCGTTGAAAGATCTCGCCTGTGAAGAGGCGTTGAAAGATCTCGCCTGTGAAGAGGCGTTGAAAGACCTCGCCTGTGAAGAGGCGTTGAAAGATCTTGCCTGTGAAGAGGCGTTGAAAGATCTCGCCTGTTTAGAGGCGTTGAAAGATCTCGCCTGTGAAGAGGCGTTGAAAGATCTTGCCTGTGAAGAGGCGTTGAAAGACCTCGCCTGTGAAGAGGCGTTGAAAGATCTTGCCTGTGAAGAGGCGTTGAAAGATCTCGCCTGTTTAGAGGCGTTGAAAGACCTCGCCTGTGAAGAGGCGTTGAAAGATCTCGCCTGTGAAGAGGCGTTGAAAGATCTCGCCTGTGAAGAGGCGTTGAAAGACCTCGCCTGTGAAGAGGCGTTGAAAGATCTCGCCTGTGAAGAGGCGTTGAAAGACCTCGCCTGTGTAGAGGCGTTGAAAGATCTCGCCTGTGTAGAGGCGCAGAAAGATCTCGCCTGTGAAGAGGCGTTGAAAGATATCGCCTGTGAAGAGGCGTAGAAAGATGTCGCTTTTGAAGAGGCGTTGAAAGTTCTCGTCTGTTAAGAGGCGTTGAAAGATCTCGCATGTGAAGAGGCGTTGAAAGATCTTGCCTGTGACGAGGCGCAAAAAGATCTCGCCTGTGTAGAGGCGCAGAAAGATCTCGCCTGTGACGAGGTGCAGAAAGATCTCGCCTGTGAAGAGGCGTAGAAAGATCTCGCCTGTGAAGAGGCGCCGAAAGATCTCGCCTGTGAAGAGGCGTTGAAAGATCTCGCCTGTGTAGAGGCGTAGAAAGATCTCGCCTTTGAAGAGGCGTTGAAAGATCTCGCCTGTGAAGAGGCGTTGAAAGATCTCGCCTGTGTAGAGGCGTTGAAAGATCTCGCCTGTGAAGAGGCGCTGAAAGATCTCGCCTGTGAAGAGGTGTTGAAAGATCTCGCCTGTGTAGAGGCGCTGAAAGATCTCGCCTGTGAAGAGGCGCTGAAAGATCTCTCCTGTGAAGAGGCGTTGAAAGATCTCGCATGTGAGTAGGCGCTGAAAGACCTCGCCTGTAACAGTCTGACGGTTCATAGAAAGCTGACAACTACATGTAGATCTACCTAGGTAAGGAAAAATTTCCATGCTTTAGTTTATTGCAGTTCTTTGTCGAGTCTGCCTGTTTCTAGTCTACGTTGGTTGCTGGGACTTTGCAGCTGAGCCAATTTTAAAGCCACTGATTATTTGCCAAAGAACTGGTGTAAAATGTTATTAGGCCCTACTTTTAGCCAAAAAGATGATCTCCAAAATGCACCATTACAAACCCCAAAATAAAAAAGTTTCGTACTGGAATCCCCAGACCCCTTCTCTCAGAGGTGTTGGCAGCTGCGTAATATTTAGGAAGCCCTGATTACGCCACTGACTGATTAGTAAGTACATTGTAACGCGTCCTTTGTGTAAGACTTTGTTTTTATTAAGGCGAGTTATAATTATAAATACAAGTTGTATTGCCAGATGGCGCTAGACGCTCGTAATTAATAATTATGTAGAGTCTAATCCGTCGACTGTGTTTTGTTTCTAAATTTAAAATGTCTGAAAATACAAAAGTTGTGAAGAGTAGTTTTATTTGTGCTAATTGTGAATTTTCTGTAAAATATGACTATTTTGGGAAGAAACCATCATTTTCGAAGAACACAATGTAAGGAGATCTTAGACGTCTTCTTGGCTTTCGACCGGACTTAACAAAAAATATATAGCTTGTACAACGATTTTTGCTTAGCAGAGACCATCGACTGATGCCTTGAGGGTAAACCCGTAGTTTAGGTTGGTAAATTATTTTATATCGTCAAATTAAAATGGAAGCTGGATTAAGGAAAAAAATTGTTTCACTAACTCGAAGTGGGATTGATGAAACCATTTCTGTCTTTAAATAGAAGTTGGATTGATCGAAATAATTTTTACCGTAAATAGAAGCTGGATTGATGAAACTATCTTTTTGATGCAATAGAAGCTGGAATGATTAAAATAATTGTTTCCGTAAGTAGAAGCTGGACCCATGAGAATAGTTCGTGTGCTTAAATAAAAGTTTCATTGATGAAAAATATGTTTTGGGTTAAATAGAAGTTGGCTAATTTTTTTCATGAAATGGAAGCTGGATTGATTAAAACAAATTTTCGATGAAATGGAAGCGGGATTGACGATAGTTATCATGGACATAGGTAGATTGCTTACTTACCGACATGAAGTTCGGTATTGAAGATATTCAAATAATTTACCAACCTAAACTACGGGATTACCGCCTTGAGCACTATTCTATGGCGCTACAGAAGTTCTCAGATTATTATCAGCTTACGCCTTAGACATCGATCCAGATTAGTTTTCATGGGACAGTATGTATTGTAATCTGGAGTTTAAAAACGCCACTTCAAGAGGGGTCAGCCCGAATCCGCTGAAAACAGACAAAAGCCCGATTTCCCGAAAACAGTTTTCTAGAAAACGGACGAGCAATTCAAAGTTAAATTGTAAACATGACAAAGACCTAGCGCTGCCGGTAAACTTGCGCTTTAGGAGTCCCGATTTTGAAGATTTTCTAATGACAACACAAACCCTAACCCTGACCCTAAACGACCCTCACGACGCTTAACCTGACCCTAAACGACCCTCACGACGCCATTAGTGCTGAACTTCTTCCATTGAACTAGGCGGATTATAATACATATTCCCCAGCGAATATGGGTGTCATTATTCGGGACCCCTAAAAGCGCAAGTTTACCGCGCTGCCTTGGTGTATACAATATATTGCGTATTCAAATATGTATTTGTTAAGCGTGGTGCTTCTGCGGCGGAAAATGCCGCCACGCAACCCGCGAAAATTTACTTCTGCGGCGGAATTTTTTTGACATTTTATCTAAAAACAACTCTAACCCTAACACTGACCCTAACCGACCGTCGCAGCGCTTAACCTGACCCTAACCGACACTCTCACGAAGCCAAACCTGACCCTAACCGACCCTCACGACGCCAATTTATAGGAAGTACCGCATTTTTGAACAATGCGCATGTGCCAAAAGGTTGCGCATGCGCAAAAGCGCTTCCGCCGCAGAATTGTGTCGAAAATGTTACTTCTGCGGCGGAATTTTCCACCGCAGAAGATTTATCCATTTGTTAATGATGTTCATTCGGGTCGGACTTAGAAAATCAATTTCGGGGATTCGGCCCGCACCCCTTCAAGAAAAACTCATAAGTGGCGCTCCCGACCCGTACCAGTGAAATTACTGTCAAACTTCAGGCGCCTGGGAAACTGTAAAAGGAACATTACATTTCGTATATAGTTGTGAAGAAAGATGTGTATTTATTGTGCTTTGATTGCTCTTTGACCTTGTTAAAAGTAACCAAACAACTTGCATGCTAATTTTAATGAAGACGTTGGATGTCATTCTTGATCAGAAGTACTAAGACGATACATTGTATTTTAATGTGGCCAACCATAGCCATTAATTATTGATAATATTGGTTTATCTGTCTGTTGTAGCTTATTGGAAGGCGCGTATGTTATGAAAGATCCATTTACAGATGATCATAGATGTATTATTCTCGGATCGCATTGTGCCATCTGTAATCGCACAGTCTGTGTGTCACAGGTACTGGAATGTGTTTATGTACTAGGTCAAACTCAAACAGCTCTCTGGATTTGTCTTGCTCTTTAAACTGCAGAAATAAAACCTGAAGATATCTGTAGAATTTTTCATCTACTATACAGTGCAAATTGGCTAAGACAAGCGACAAGAGTATAAACTTCAACATGACCGAATTTCGTATTAACCAGTAGGCAACATTAAATGCAACATGCCAACCAGAAATGCATTATGGCTGAAGGACTTGTTGACCAACGATGCATGTATGTATTATGATTGTGAAAGGTTGCGAACCAGAATTAAACTAAGTTAAGCTTACCGTATTCCTCTTAAAAACTGGGCAAGAATTTAAATAAATTTTTTTTTACAATATTACACGTGACAGGCTGTATTTTGGACTTTCACCAAAAGTAGCAGCACTTTGCAGAAAAATGATAGGCCTACCTCAGCTTTTCTGAGTTCTTGGTTTAGTGCATATTTAGAAGTGAAAGTTTATTTACATGTATCATATAATGTACCACACAGTACAACTACAGGCTAATTGGCCATATTCTACTTTGCAGTAAAAATCGATTATTCTTTCTTAGAAGCAGAACTTTGCTTTATATTCCATCCAAAAGTAGATCATGCACAATTACTTGCCTATCATTATAATCAAGGATTTGGCCAGCAGACAAATAGTTAATTCATCCATCTGTCTATCATTTATCATGCCCATCTGAGAAACTGGCTGATCAACATGTGAAGTTACTCGCTTTGAAAGTCTGTTTCCTATATATCAGTGATGTCAAAGAGCAGGCCCGCGGGCCATTTCTGGCCCGCCAATGATTTTTTCTGGCCCGCGGCCCTCTGTCTAAAGACTACAAATTTTTGAGAATAAAATTTCGAATTTTTAAAATTTTCAGTCAATGCCAAATACACTTTAATGGTATAAGCTACAACGCAAAGATAGTACCAACATTATACCCTGCGAGCCGCGATCGCACGACCATTGTGTACTGGCTCTTGCAGATAATTTACAGCGAAAGACGTTTATTGTTAGAATGTTGTACTCGTATTGACATTAACGGTTGATTGTTGTTAAGATGTATGTACACCAGAGTGCGGATATGCAATTGGTTTTATTAAAGAATATACTTACTTACTTACTTACAATTAGGGCCTACTGAAGCATATGATTTGATACCAGCATTCGAAATAAACCTTCAGCTGTGGGCTTCGCGACTTGCGCGAGGGCAATACGAGCACTGTGAACATCTGAATGAAGCTAAGAATCATGTCGAAGCATTAAACATCGTTTTCGACCCTGCTAAATATGAAACGAAGGTGGCAGACATACTTGATGCTTTTAGAAAACGCTTCTCAGCATTCAGCGAGAGGAACAATTTCAGCAGTTCAGCAATAAATTTGGAATCTATCCTGCGACTGTTCCACGTTTGTTACAAATGGATTTGCAGTGTAACACAGCATTGTAAGCCAAATTCACAAGTACAGAAGTGCAGGTGTTTAATCAGCAACTGCCCAGAGGAGCTTTTCCTCATTTACGAACACATGCTGCTCAAATGCAGTGTTTATTTGCCAGCCCATACCTAATTACCTATACGAGCAAGGATATTAAAAGATGGTGCTTGTTAAGACAAGACATAGATCATGGCTGATTGACTCAAATCTACCTGCAAATCTCAGAGTAGCTTTAGATATGCAGCCCGACATCCCTCCTCTCGTCAAAAGCAAACAGTGTCAAGTTTCCAGTCCAACTATTTCTATTCAGTACATTTTTTCTTGATTTACACTGGAGATACATTTTATTCAAACTTACTTTTTTATTGCTAGCTATGCGTTTGACATTGACTTGGTTTAATTTTTAAATATCAGAATAAGATAAATTTGAGTTAGGCCTATTGATGAATAGTAGACCTGCCTCTCAACTAGAATACATTGACCTTAGACTTAATGAGTTTTATGTGATGTTCGTGACTGATAATGAAGATCAAAATTGACAATTATAAGTCGACACAATTTGACGGTTGATATGCTAAATATATGCACCATTTAAGATTTTAGTTTCGCAAAAAATCTCACCGAGCCCCTTCCAGATCACTGCCCGATTTTGCTAAGGAGCCTTTGACACTCTGGCCCGCCACTTGCTGGAAAGTACTGCCATTGGCCCGCCATTAAAAAAGGTTTGACACCCCTGCTATATATAGACATAATTGTGGCAACATATATACCTGTGTTTATGATTTCTGGCACTATCACTTTTAGGATTAAAAACTGTGATTAATTATTGGTCTACACAACATGTTGTGAAGGTAGTGAGAGCTTTTGCAATTAATTATCCAATTATAAACTTGTACACTATTTCATTACTGGAGTGGTGACACTCTGTCAAGACCGATGATGTCAAACTGAAGTAGGCGTAATGGTGTATATGAAGTCCAAAGCCAAATCCTGTCCACTTCGTGCAGATGTTGTGAATCAGTCAACATTTCATCTACATGTAATCAGGACTTGGCTTCAAATTTTCATGATAATTGATATCTTCATCTTATCAGTTTAATCATAAGAGAATAATTTAGTGTTAAATTGCATTGACATAGGAGACCAAGCATTCATTTTGTGCTAAGAAACACTTTGTCATATCTGTTTTCATCTAGTGTTTTGCTCAGTGCTATCTTTAGCACTTTATTGAGGTTCTCTAGACATGTACCAAAGGTGATGGGTGAAGGGGTTGGGTGATGGTGGAATTGTCATATTCGGGCACAAAGAACAGGATGCAGGTTCGATACTTGCTAGCCCAATAAGGTTGACTCAGCCTTCCACTTCCTATGTTGGCGATGGTAAACTGAGCAGCAGTAGGACCGATCAGCGCCTAACAGGCTGTCATAGTTATAAAATTGACTCTTGTTTAACTCTTTATCGACGAGTGTGTACTAAAATGTATGGGAAACCAATGCAGCTTGTCATTAAAGGGTTAACTTGTTGTCATGTGTTCCTACTATTTCATGTAATCATACTGCCATTTCATTTTGAATTGATTAAACGAATATCAAATATTAGATACACTTGTTCGTACATGATAGATGAAAGTATAGGGGTAGGGTACAGGGCATATTTTAAAGGATTTGGACTACTGGGACAAAGTCTGCTACTCTGCTTTCAATGTTATTGGAAACTAACATTGAAAGTAGAGTATTAAAGGCCAGGGACAAATCACCAAAACTACTGGGACAAATCCTAAAACTACTGGGGCAAATCATAAAACTACGGGGACATTTGTCCCAGTAGTTATACTGTTAAAATATGCACTGGTAGGGTAAGACTATCATTGATTTGCTATAAACTATAATCTGCAAATGTGGTCTAGGAAGGTTCCCTGGCTTAGTGGCTGGTTATCAATGGCATCTGTTGTACAATGGCATCTGTTGTACTGAGCTTAAAATGCACTATTACTGCTCAGCTACCTCTTTATCATAACAAGCCTACAACGCTTCGTGAATGCTTTTAACAGCTCCTTGCATATACTGTTTAAAAGGCCATTTAACAAGGTGACTGTTACTTTCAGGAGTGCAGTCTGTTCTACACCAAAAGATTTTGCCTGCAGTGCGTCTCAGCAAACGTAAATCAATTTCCCACAGAAATACAATTGGTAATTACACTTCATGGCCTGTCTTGGGCAACAATTTTAATCTGCATGATTTTGGTTTTTCTTAAAACATTCATATAAGGCTCATAAATTTTGCAGTATCCTAAAATTCCTGAATTATCAAGATGTTAAAGGTAGGAGACTAAGTAAGACAGGCAGGGACGTGGTGCCCAGCGTCGAAAACGTTGGCTTTTCACCTCTGCAATCCTGTTCTAGTCGTTGCCCTTGGGTTTGTCATGTGAAATCGACATAGATTGCATTGCAAAACTGCATTTATAACCAGAGTCCATCCTGGTTGCAAAAACTGTCCTTAAATCCAACACAGGTAGGAGGGTCTGACCTGTCCAAATCTTAATGTATTCTGCAATGTTCATTTATATCTTGAATTTCCATGTAATGCATACATAGATTGCATTGTTAGGAACTGCGATAGACAAAAGGACCATCAGGATCAACGTAATTCTCATTCAACAGCTTCTGAAGTCTGAACAGCCCGAGATCTATTCTAAAAGTCATGTCATGTTAGAATTGCCATCATCACATTGTGACTTTGTTGGCTACATGAATGGACCTCACTGCATCAGGATCTTCTGTCTTCTCATTAACTGCTTCTGAAGAAACTGCCACCCACAAGTTTTAAAAGTTGTGTTCTAACAGTTGTGTACAGTAATTTAAAAGTGTGGCACTGAAGCAGACCTTTCGGACAAGTTTTTGTACATTATCTGCAATGTATTAAAAAAAGCCAGAAATGAACATAATCATGATTTTTAATTCACAGTTTAGATGACAAAGGAACACAGTACACATAGTAGCTGTTCTGTGATTGTAATGGCAAGAGTACTCTACAAAACTACACAACAAACTAATGACTAGGCTATCTACAAACCTACTTCACATATTTTTGAGCTAGTGGAATGACAAAACGTTAAAATCATAATCTCATCGAAGGAACTACGTGGAGAGCAAGCTAGGCCACACATTGCCATAATTGAAATGCATGTTGGTAAAGTTCCAGTTGAAGGGAACTCGTACAGTCCCAACATCAATCCAAACAAGAAGGCTGTGAATGAAGGCTGTGAAATATCCAGACTTCATGTGATACCTCCTTATAACACATCTTAAAATACATATTAAATAATGTCACATATACTGGTTCTAAATTTAGTACAACCTTGTGATAAGGTGGGCTTTGAAGGTTCCAGTGTAGTTAACTCATTCCAAAATTATGGGCCCTACCACAGCAGAGCTCCAGTCCTGCATTGTCCAAAATTGGAATGGTGTATCACCCAATGCAGCAGGACAAAAATTCATAACCTCAAGTGAGTGAGGTATAGCTGCCCTATAAACTACCGGGGTACAGCTGAAATCTCCAGCAACAGCAATGAAATATAAAACTAAAAGTTTGTACAACATGGACTAAATAAAGAAGCAGCTTATGACTTCATGAGTTAACAGTTTACAAAAAGCAGATTTTACTTTTGGGTATGTCCATGATCAATATTGACTTCAATTTAGAGTTGCCTGCACTTGACAAGGATTCAGATTACATCCCCCATGGCAGATAATGAACAAGAGACCAATTACTGACAGATTTAAAAAAGCTAAAACAAAGTGACATTCTTTAAAGCAATCAAAGCTACTGCTGTCACTTTTTTTACAGCCAAGACTACCAAATGCAACACAAGAAATGCACACTGCAGACAGACTGTCCAAATCACCAACACATGTGAAACTCTAATTGCACAAGTCTCAATCAGTTTGAGTAATTCTGACGTCACTGATTATGATCATCAACTTGAACTGCGACTAGCCACTGATCACAAAGTTGTGCTCAGTCGAGTTCAAAAGCTAAAATCGATTCCATGATACACTCCAGCGTTAATACTTAAATGGCACCAGTAAATCAGATAGCAATCAGTTGAAAGCAAACTCAGTATAAACTCAAAGCATATATTAGTACTTAAATATCCCTCAAATCTGACAAAAAACTAAACATAAATATAACCAAACTGCACAGTCATAAACAGCATCCAAAACCTCTGTTACAGAAACAATGTGCATTATCTCTCGGTTATCATCTTAAAAATGCAAAACGCAATGCATTCAATTACAACCGAACTGAAAAATAAAATCACTTTGGTCCAAAAAACCTGACTCGGCATCACAACCATCAGTATTCAAGCATCCGTCATATCTCACCTGAATATTTTAAAGATTTAGTTTTGAGTGCAAATACTACATCTAGTCTGAATCCAAATTTTACAGGCGTTAGCCAGAATGTGTCATCTAGAGAAATCCTAACAATTTTAACGTAGGAAAGATTATGTAAGCTACTGAACACACCAAGGAAAAGCATGAGAAACTACCAGTAGAAAATTTAGCCTCGTCTTTTTAATTTTGTTATTAAGTGGATGTAGCTGCATTACGAAAACAGTCTTTTTTTAAATCTGTTGCTGGAAAGCTGTTTTCATTACAAGCTTCTGATCCAACAAAAGTCTTGTCATGTTCTATAGCGTTGCTCTCGTTGCGTTCCTGCGGAAACATCCTACATGGCATTGTCGTACCAGCCCCCCATCGTAGGCCCTGGAGGACGGCTTCCATGCATGCCACTGGCTCCCGGTCGACCCATACGGGGTATCTGCCCCGCCAGCATCTGCTGCTGCTGGTGTGGGTCCATCCCTGTACTGTCCATCACTTCGAAATTCAGATCCGCCTGCAGATCAACGTCGAGCAGATCAACTGACGCATCATAACATCCGCTTGTCATCGGCTTCGGAGCATTTGAGGCTAGACAATCAATGACCAATGGTACACTTATCAGCAGTTTTATACTAACAACTTATACGAACAACTTTAAGTTTGTTTCCTCAAGGTGTACTGTAATTTTAATTGCAAATCTACACAATGCCTCTTCAAGAAAATCTCCTCAGCGGTGTGTTCACTGACAATACAAAACAACGAATCAATAGAATAGCTTTGAAATGCCTATAAAAGAGCCAAACACAAGACAAGGAGCTCATGTCACAAGGATAGACCAACCACAGCTAAGCTTCTATGCTGCACCATTGAAGTCAGGTGTTGTTCAATGCATTGAACTTATTGTAGAAAACAAGTGCCTTGAATAGCTCCATCAACTGACGATTCGAGCTGTAATATGCCAAAAAATAATCTTTGTCGGTGGCAAAGGCCTATGTTGTCATAAGCTGCCACTAAACTGTGGATCCATCCAACTGTTCATCAGAACTAGATAACAAATGTGCACACTTAAGTTTGACCACAATTCGTTACAACCTGCTGAACAATACACAATTATGCAAAAGAGTACCCACGAAACAATTTTGAGGGCTTACATTGGACATAGTCGCAGAGCACAAATTTAATTTTGCACTTAGACAAAAATTATAAGTTTTTCCGCAATTTTTTCTCAGGGATTTGAACCAGTAAACCCTCTAAATACGCCTATGCAATTCTGCAACAAACTCCATTTGCTAAGAATGGGAAGAATCCTCACGCATGCCGTGAGCTGGTCCCATCTGGCGTCCACCTGTGGAGAATCCGGACCTCGCTCCCATCGGACTTGGTGCCATGGGACTCGGAACCATACCACCAGCCATCGACTGAGGCCCCGAGTCCATGCGCTGAAGCCCGAACGTGTTTTCGTGGCTCATGCGCATGTCGAATTCGTCCATTGGGTCCATCTGAAAATCCAAATTCAAACGTTCTGATAAGAACAAAATGACCAACACACAAACTCCAACATACATTTTCCAGAAATCTCAATGCAGCTATTATGACAAGCAGTGCATTGTTCGTATAGAAAGTTCTAAAAGGTATGCAAAACACAGATTTATATAGCACCATTCACAACCTCTCAAATTACTACATGCAATGAATATCACTACCGGTAGTCAAGAGTGCTTTAAAGTGGAGTTAGTTAGTGGAATAAAAACTACTGGAACACAGTGGCTAAAGGGGGGCAAAATTAGGTCTGAAAATGTGTTTTTGTTAAAGAAATCAGGCAAAATAGAAAAATAGTTTTAAAAAGTAAGTACGTGAGTCAGGGGGCGCAAAAATGGTATTTGGTTGGAAAAGCAAAAAAAAAAAAAATCATGGAAATTTTTTCTGAGAAAAAAATTTTCAGGAAATTCTTGCCCCGGGCGCACGAACCCCTAGTTACGCCACTGCTGGAACATGACAAAGTTTCCACTGAGATGCTTTCCCTAGCAGCATCTGTAGCAATACACTGTTACTCTACTGCCTGGGTTGAGTGCACATGTACAGGTAGCTGGTCCAAGTTACCTGTTTCCAGTTGCTGGGTTCGTCATGAAAGTGGCCAACCATAACATCTGGCGAAAGAGGTTTGCCACTATGAGGTCGGCTTTCGCTTAGACGACTAATGATGTTCGATGCATTTGTAGCTACAGCCAAAAAACAAACACAACCCACATTAGCAATAATTCTAGTTCACAGCAAGTTTTGTTGTACCCAGAATCAAACAAATTATAAGTAACACTTAATTGGTTAGGTAAAACATGAACACCTTGTAAAAGAACAAATATAAACTTACATACAACACATCTGCATAATTATGAGCACGCTGATATTGCAAGAAGGACTTGCCCAACTTTTGAGGTGGATCCGAACCCGCAACCCTCCAGTGCACATACCCCTAAACCACCGCGCCCCAGTTGTATTGTGATGTGTTGTATTGTGTGTTGTATTGTACTCCACGTTTATAATGCGACCGAGCCACCCGCAGAACGAGAAATTAATCTCTGATCGAACCCGGGCGCCGGCGCGGCGAGCGGGCACCAACCCACTCGGCCACTCAGGATCCTACATACATACAACACATCTGCATATAAGCAGATATATAGGACAGAACTTGTGCAATTCCATAGGATTACTTTCATCCAGATCTCTGTAACATTTTGTTCTGCCTACATCTGTACATATACACAGAGCAGTCTTTTATGATAAACTAAACTAAATTTGGTCCTTCTTGATTGACAATAATGAAGCGTTTATTAATGCTAAGCCGGCTATTCAAACTGCTTTTAAACTTTTGATCCTTAAGGGTGAAATGGGATCAAACCCCAAAAGAAATCTGGCAGAGAGGACAGAATAATGAATGAACAGGTAAAGTGTCAAAATATCTCAAAAACCTTAAACCAGTTGTGCCAGTTACCCAGCTGCGTCACTGGAAAACTCTATACCCAGAGGTTTGAAACTATGACCTTAATGTCTGTTTTTCAAAACAGCAGTCCAAATCCAGCATAATCTAAAGTCAACTTTGTTTCAGAATAAAGTTCAAAAATAAGCTACAGAATAAAAAATCATTCAAAACTATGCAAAACAAAATTTTACAGAGGGCTGAAAGTAGTCACAACAAATTACACAACTTCACCCAACTTCGACAACTCTACCTGGAAGAGACAAAAGACCATGGAGGCTCACCTGTTGTCTCGTTTGGCGATCTCACAAGCTGTGACAGAGGAACAATGGCTCTTTCTCTTTCGATTCTTTCGGCTGCATCACGGTCTACGACGAGGCCGCACAGAAGACCAGTCACAACACGCTGTACATTCTCATATGGCAGATACAGCATCTGTCAGATCCAAATCATAATACATCTTCAAACTATACAGAGACCAATTCAGGAATGAAAATATGTACATATGCATTTATGTATGTTTGAGTGCATGCGGGTATGTATACATGTATGTATATATGTGCACAATTTATCAGGACACTTGATATAGCACCCGTTAGGTTCGAAGACTGTGTATTCTATCAACAGCACCACTCTGCAAAAGTCTGAAGTCTACACTTATAACCGAATCTTAATCTACTAGAGTAATAAACTTTATAATATTCTGTGCCATGATCACATAGATGCTACAGTATAATACTGTCCTTTTGGTAATGCCCTAGTGCTCTCAGAGTAGAAGCAGTTCTATGTAAATGTCCAGCTATGCTACACATCAGCACACTCAAGTCTTACCTGAACGAGAATAGGAATGCAGCCAAGCGTGCAGATGATGGATCGACTTTGTTGTTCGTTTGACATAATGAGCAGCGTTCCAATGGCACCTTCAAGAACTTCGCTCATGTTAACACCATCAACGAACACTGGCTGGCCAGCATTTGGTCCAATAGATGCCTTCCAAACGAAACACAATTCACGTTTATATAATCGTTAATACAACAGCCAATTAATACCAAGATCTAAGCTGGTACTCCATTATTACATGAGTGATATGTTTCAGTTCATCAATTAAATTTCACACATTATCTCAGTAAATGGAACCAAAATTCAGCATATCATCCACTCAGTGCATGACGTGATCACAGACATCCTCTTGCAAAAGACTGCCAATTTAGACATCCAAGTTTCATCCGTCTGTATTTTACAGACACTCGTGTCAACCCTTTACACTGTATTTTTAATTTGATAAAACAAGCGACGACAGAAAGTAACTAGAGAACTACAGCATACCTTATGTAGATCCTGATGAGTTCTGATCATGATCTGTGCTACTTTTGATATGATGTCATGATCACGCAGGGGCGCCACATTTGCCGGCAGCAGGGCCAAGTTACGAATCAGACCCATCACAGCCTTTATTAGAGGCCAGCGACTTGGTGGCTGGAGAAGCTGAACGAGAAGAGGGAGACCGAAATGCAGACGCACGGCATTCTGCGCCATCTCAGCCTCTGGATTGCGACTCGTGAGGTGGCGAAGAGCACAGATCTAAAACGGTCAACAACAAAATAATACATCACAGCTCAGGACTACTTCTATACCTAGCAGATTTAGCTCCACGTGATTTATCCCACGTATGATAAATACGACATAGAAGACTTTTCTGCACAAATTATAACAATCCATTTTGAAATAAAAACAGTAACAACTGCTACACCCAGCCAACCATTAGCAGCAACCATCAATTCAATTTGTAAGCTTTACTGATTACCAAATACACGTTCATGTTCATTTGTTGCAGTAATTAATAGGTGTCAATGGGTAAACCCAAAAGGAACAATAAACAATATTGTACTGCTGGCAGGGATGCCCATTTCTCATTACTATTTCCATATACAGTAACACTGACCAGCAAAGCATGAATTGAAACCAATAAAAAAAGTGCCATGGTGCAGATATGTACAAGTTGATGCTTGTGCAGTAGTGCATTAATTTGAAAACTATTCTTTATCGCCGGAGTTGGGCTGGGAGCGCATCTGAGTAGGTTATCTTGGAGGGGCGCTATATAAGTCCTCTAAATGAATGAATGAATATTGACCCATGAATTATACATATATCCACCATGCATTTTGCCAAAAAATATTCTGAAAACTTGATACAAAATGCTCGAGCATAACACAAATTCTGATATAACTTGGTATGGGACACAGACTTAAACACTGATTCACCACCTATAGTCATAATTCACATCAGCACTATAGAACTTTCACTTGACCGATACCACATTAGACTAAAAGTGCAACAAAAGCCAGAGACAGAAATGAAACACTTGACACACTGACCGCTGGTTCTGTGATTTCGTACTGATCCCTGCCATGGAGAATCGTTCGAACGAGGGCCTCTACTCCACCAGATCGGCAGACAACAGCCTTGTTCGTGTGGTTGTTGCACGTCAGATTTGACAGGATACCAGCAACGCATGTAATGATGTTAACATCCGTCGAAGCCAACAGCTGAACGAGCTTCTGCAGCAGACCTTCCATATTGTTCTGCAAAAACAATAAGCTAGTTCAGCATTAATTTTCCCGCAGTGCATGACGGGAAAGGTGATAGTTTCCCCATTCATAAACAAAGCGAAACCCAAAGTGCATGACGGGAAAGGTGATAGTTCCCCTCTTCATAAACAAAGCGAAACATGGCGGAGGCTAATTAGAGTCTTAGACGAATCGTTCAATGTGGACGACTTTAATCGATGGAATGTAGTTGATTTGAAGAAATTTATAACAGAAAGATGTCACAAGACAAATTCATCGAGTTACACATGAACTCGTGGCAAACAAATATCTTCTAATACAACGTCAAAGTAGATCATAGCAACATCGCTAGTAGGCACCATTCGGTTTGTTTACGAACGGTGACCTATGACCGGAAGTAAAAGTAAACTGGCTGCGCATGCGCACTGGTAATGCTGAACTAGCTTATAGCTACACATTTCACTGGGTGATGCACATCACACGATATACAGAACAGTTAATAAAGGTTACGAAAAGCAACAGGTCTATATTCACGTTGGGTTCAACTCTTGACCTGCAGCCAGAACCACGTAGGTTATTTTGTTTCCATTCAACATTTAGGTCTACATTACGTATTCTCTTGTACATGATTTGGTGCACTGGGTAATCAACAAAGTTGTTTCAAATCCATTCAAATACAGGCAAACTACAACTAGTATAACTACAATCGTGCAACACAGTAGAGTAGTATTAAAGATTAAGTGTAAATAAATAGTAAAAGGGATTTATAAATACACTCAGCACAAGGTTTTTGTCTTAAAAAAACGCATCAAAGACTTTCATCAACATCAAATGCTTAGTTCATGTTTCACATTGGCTCACCAGTGTCGTGGCTGTGTCAGAGAGATTTCGAAGCGTCCACAGACAATTCTGGACAAGTCTTTGACTAGGATGACCCAGATGGATGGCCAATGCACTCATACCACCTACAAACACCACCACAACCCATCAACACCCAAAAAAGTTCTTAACAAGAACACTATAGTTTAAAATCATTTAAGCTATTCATCACAAAATTAGAACATGACTGCACTTCTGAACTTTTTACGCCTGTACGGGTTATTATCAAATTTCAGCTGCATTATATTAAATATTTACAATAACAATATCTACACTAATGTACCATTTATAAAACCAGTGTCATTAAATAATAGTAATTAAATCAGCAATTTGCTCATATGCATGCGCTGAAATTGCCTTCACTTCATTTATCAGCAATTTAATTTTTAGTTAAAAAGTTTAAATCAGCACAGTTCTAAATCAAGTGATCGCTTACCTCCCTACTATAACAGCAGGAGATAATTCAACTGGGTCACCTACTGTTGAATCAGAACATCGTGACTAACCAGCTTCGATGATTGCTGGTTTGTTGTTTGGACAGACAGAAAGGACCTTCAGAACGCGTGAAGTAGTCCACAGGAGTTTCTCATATGTGTATGTCTGCATGATACGCACCAACTCCTCGGGTCCTCGACTTGCAAGGATTACAAGCTACACAGTGACATAGCAAATTACATTGGAATTGTGCAAATTGCCCAATTACAAACTTAAATCAGCATTTCAAATTAAGTTCTTAGTCATGCATTAACCAAATTTTGAGTTTTCATATTTCTAAATAAGGAATAAATACAGGAAAAATTACAACAAATAAAAGAACCAAGAAAACTGTTTGTGTTTATGTCTGTGCTCACAGCACACTCATCATTTCACTCCTGTTTTTCACTCTGACTAGATTTTACATACCTATTTATCACAACTTACATTACCACTTCTGGACAAAATACAAGAAGTGAACTGGACATGCCTTTTTACAGCTGGTACACAAGGCCATGCGTAAAGACAGATAATGCAAAAAAACTCTGCTTTCACAGCAGCCACAGATATATCTGACTTTTGAGTAAACTGGGAGAACATAACAGAGTCCACTCTTAATCTTCCTGTCATTATTAGTGTTGTTGATATTATAAAAAAATTTTTGCGTGAGGTCACATAGAAATGTTAATCCGAGGAGCACAGGAAATATGGGCAGCAAATGCAAATCCTGTGAATGAAATAATCTACCTTGCTTTCCGGATTGCCATAAGCGAGGATCTGCAGGCAATCTGTCGTTATGGCAAGGAACTTGATATTGACGCTCTGCAGCAGGGCCACCATCTTCTGCAAGCCACCCGCCTGACGGACTGCATTCTTCGATCCCTCCTGGTGCAGAAGTAGATTGTGCAGAGTCGTAATTGCGTAGAAGAGAACGGACTCAATGCGTGAACTACTGGCAAACAACAAACAAAACTCAGACGTTTCATCTAGGATGGCCATTATTCTTAATATTATTTTTATTAATTAAAATTGTAACGCGCCCACGGTCCCATCAAAATATGAGGTGAGGAATGAGGATAGTCAGCCGCCAGGAGAAGATGCAGTTAGATATCCATGTGCATTCATCTGAGAGGCTCACAAAAAGGCACAAGCTAGCTGCATACACAACAGTGCATATACAAGATATTTTCATCTAGGTTTGAAAAATTCCTCTTCTATTGATTTAACAATTCCTTAAATCAATTAAGAAAATAAGAGATCACATCACCGGGTCTTCCAAGCCTCTACCAGTTCACTTGGGAGTCCCTTGCAAACCACGAACAAGACACAGATATTAAGCAAACCCTGGGAAATATACCACAAATTGGTAATAACACTGCTCGTCATTTCGGGAAGGCCGTGTAATATGGAAGTTGTTTCTCCAAAGGCAAACTATATTTGAAATACATTTCAACAGCCTACTTATACAAAATTTGATGTCCCATGTATAATAAATTGTATTATCAGAAGGCCTTTTCTATCTAAGCTTTGTTCATATCTATTTCTATTGTTATTCCTTTGTCTGTATACAATACCTTTCCAAATCGGTCTTACCTGAGCAGTTTAACGAGGGCCTGAATGCCACCCGACTTGAATATCGCAGCCAGGCCATGTCGATGATAAGACAAGTTGTGGAGAGAACCAGCTGTACAGCGCAGAGTCTCAAGGTCCTTGGTATTGGTCACGGTGTGAATCAGTGTAGACATCATCTGTGGAGAATTCACGATGGCAAATCGACTCGCCTCTTTCTTTGACAGCTGATGCACCATCATGGCCGCCTGGCCGACAACCACATGATCTTCGTCACTCAGGAGTTTCGTTAACTCAGGGATTGCACTGGACGCCAAATCAGAATCATCCTACGATCACCAGATCACAATTAAATAAATTAAACAAAAATTAAATCCATTTGCAGCAGCTCAAATGGCTGGGATAAACAAGGTTATCATATCTAAGACACACTGTTGCATACGACTCTGTTCTGCAAAAATTTTCAAACTGCTTTAACACTTTAACGACAAGCATGTACTGAAAGTGACTGGGAAACCAATGCAGCTTGTTGTAAAAGTGTTAAAATGCACTTGTTTAGACAAGTCAGATAGTCATATATAGTGTTTGGTACTTGAACAGGTTCGATAATCAGTGTATTGATTCATGCATACATATTAAATAAACACATTAACTATAGCTTTAGAAGATCAAGTCTGAGTGAGACCTTCCCTCTGAAGTAAAAAAACTCATATGAACAGCCTCTGATTCCTGAAAAATTGCAAGACTGAAAAATTCATTCGTCAACTTCCGGAAGCAATAAAGACAGTTGTAAACCGCATTAGCACAACAGAAAATAACAAATGCTTAATCATAACCAACTATTCTCACAGTGATCCGCTTAACTACTGCTACCAAGTCTGAAATGGTTTTCTTTGAATGGTGCAACATAAATAAATATCCAGTATTAGATCTGCGGCTAAAGAACCAGGTCCATTCATAATGTACTTATATCAAGCGCACAGCATCAAATAAAACCCTGCTTCTGCTTGAGACCTGGTAGTTGATGAGATTGCAGACAGCATCTCGAAGCATCTGAGATGGTTCCGTCATCTGTTCCATTGCCGTTGGCTGATTTGGAAACATGCCGGCCACTGCTGCTGGCATCACCCGCATACCATCGTCCAGGGCCTCCGAATACAGCGCTAGACGACCGTGGCTTGTGCAGCCCTGGCTTGTCTCTTTGGAAAACAAACAACATAAGATAGGTGTCCATTGATCCCTAAGAAATGCCCCTAAACTGACAACATTCCATCATTAAACCATTAATGTCTGTAATGCAAGTCAAACATACGACTTCTAAACAACAGCTGCAAGCTTTCTATTACACCACACTGCGCATACTAAAATTTACAATAATAGTACAGCGTCATAAAGTGTCCTGACAATATTTCTTGCAAGAAATTACACTTAACACAAGCAAACAATAATAACTAAATAAGATTCCTAGAGGTAACTAAACAATTTTTCATTCTAAAGTAATCATTGTTATCACTAAATAGTACATAAATAATATTTAAATTTACAGATGCTCTACTTAGCATTACAAAGCACTTGTACAACTGGAGAGTTTAAATTCTAATTCCCTTTCTAGCCGAACAGACATTCAAGCAATCGTACCATCTATTGGAACTGGTTGTGGACCAAAACCAGGCTGGGCGAAACTAGTATCGATGTTGAACGACAATGGCCCGCCGGAAACGTTTTCGACACCATCCAGCGCTTCGAGATGATCGATTCCGTGTTTGCTGCTGATAGATGGCGCCTGGGTCGTGCTGCTTGAGTGGATGCCAGAGTCAGTCATGTACTGGTTCTGCTGCCACATCAACGTCTGTTGAGAACTGTCCATTGGCGTCAAGTCGACAAGGTTGATGAATGGCTGAGACGAAGAGGACTGACCTAAGAACAAATCACCACAGTAATGTCATTACAGTTATGGCAGAGTATCATTACTGTAGTATCATCCCCAATATGGTAGTGCTGTTATCATCAAGGTGTATTGCAATCAATATAATTAGTAGCATTATCATACACTTCCAGTACCAAATCAGTAGTATCATTGTAATACTTCTTTAGCAGCATAGCAGTTAACCTGTTGCTAGTTTTAACAAACAAATTAAAAGAATGCTGGATAGCTGATTATTAGTTTTAGTCTTAAAACCGTGTAAAAAGTACTTAAGATACATGCTGCTATATACTCAGACGAATAATCTGGCAATACCTCCATGCTGCTGAGTTCCATTCCTGTCTGAATATGAAGCCATTGTCTTTAAGTTGCAACTATCTCTTCAACTCAAAGAGAAACTTCACTTGAGTCACTAAAAACAAATAAAAAACCAATATCAGGAAAACATTTTTCATTCCAAATTGGACACTTCTCATACCATATCTCTTTGTTTCTGTTAACAAACAGGCGGCCGTTTTTACATCTGTAACAAATGTCCAAAACATCCAAACTTTTCCGGCTAGGCGTATGTAAACTTCCAGTGGTGAGTTGCAGAATATGTCCATTTGTTTATCGTCAGGCGTATATTATCTCGTCAATATGTGGATTGGTCAGCCGGTTTAAGCTGTGCTTTCTGTGTTTATGCATCAGTACTATTGTTTTTGTGGTATACAAACTTTGTTGGAACTTGAAAATGATGTCTTAAATATTGATAATAAAGTCGTAATTGTGTATGGGGCCGTCCATAAATGACGTCACGCACCTAGGGGGGGAGGGGGGTCG
The DNA here is from genome assembly GCA_020284085.1 of Aporrectodea caliginosa. Classification (NCBI taxonomy): domain Eukaryota; kingdom Metazoa; phylum Annelida; class Clitellata; order Crassiclitellata; family Lumbricidae; genus Aporrectodea; species Aporrectodea caliginosa. The sequence continues at coordinate 2,709,196 of JACEVL010000008.1, forward strand.
GAAATTTGTGACGATGTGTGACATGGGGTGGGGGGTCTGAGAAGTGTGACGTCACACCAGGTCTGTTATAAAATTTAACAATTAACAACAATTTAATATTATTAATAACAGCACTAATTTTTAGGATTAAATTTTCATTATTTTTTTAATTATTTTAATGTATACGGGCACCATTATTAATAATTTTCTAATTATTTCAATATTTGGTCACCGTTAGATTTTAAAATATTCATGCTTTCCCTATTTGTTCCATAAAGGAGCATTTTGCTTTGCCATGGAAATTTGGTTTTAGGGGGGTCAGAGCTTTGTGACGTCATTTTCAGAGGGGGTCTTACTTTTTGTGACGAAGTGTGACGAGGGGGAGGGGGGGGTTAAAAATCGGCCAAAATTGCGTGACGTCATTTATGGACGGCCCCTATTCTGTTATGTCATAAACGCCCATGTGATCACTATTAGAAATGAGCGACGGCAAAATAGGTCTATTAGACTCTAACTGAAACACTGGCTAGGACCCACATCATGACAACTGTTAATAGATTTCTTATCGTAATTAGATTTGTTATATGCAAAATTATACAGCCTCAAGTTTAACCGAAGATCTTTTGCAAGATATATTTGGCATCTGTTTGAAAATTGTGCACAGAACAACTTTGACCATACTTAATGCTTCGTTGCCTTCTAAGCGAAATTTATCTACATTGACTTTTCATCTTACATTGGATTTTCCCAGGGATGGTCACATTTGCCCATCCCTAGGTCTGAAGTCATAAACTACCAATAGGTGCTGGCAAACTTATAGTATAGTGGGCTGAAGGATTATACAGTATCTTTGGGCACGCTGCGCGGACACCGGACGGTACCAGGTTTTCTAATGACGACACTAACCCTAACCCTACCCGACCCTCACGACGCCTAACCTGACCCTAAACGACACTCACGACGCCAGTAAACTTACGCACTATCCTTCAGCACCCGATTCTATAAGCTTGCTCACGTCCTTGGATAAGAAATATCGATGCACAATTTACGTACAACCACATACACCCATCAATCCCATCATACATTTAGTCATCGTTTAAATCTATTGTATAGCTATTTTAAAACTACTGCGCTACATAAACTCAACGGTACACAGCACAAGTAACGCCAATGCCCATTATGTACTGCCCGTTTTTGCAGTCTGTCCATTTAAATGTTTATCAGCGATGAAGATTAAACCGTTGTGGAAAACCTCGCGTACCAGTCTAAAATCGCATTCAGAGTCTGATGGGACGAATAATTCGAAATAAATCTCCAGAAATAGTGATAAAATTTAATCAGACTTCATCAAAGCACATCCAACAACGACACACGCTCTCCCTTTATCACTCTTTGAATTCATTAACGGCTGGTCACCGCGGACGGATACACGGCAGCAGCCAATCACAGCGCAGAACCCTCCAACGACCATCGGCTTCAGAATTTCTTCGAAATAGATCCACTCCATCAAACGAAACAACATACCAGACCGTTATATATAAGAGGTCGTTGTACCAGACAATGATAATAATTCTAAGCAAAGATGTCTACAAAAATTTACAATATAATTTCATTTCATAATGAAATTCTTGAACATTCATGATCAGTTCCTCAGGCAAAATCTGTGGCACGGTGGCCGACCGGTTAGAGCGGTTGACCTGTAACGCGGAGATTACGGGTTCGATCTTCGACCGGGGCAATATAATTACATCTGCGTCGCCGAGGCGTGTGCACTTATGAGCTTTGGGGCTTGGACCACCTTTGGAAGAAGGGCGATATCAAAATGCAGTTGTATTGTAAAATCTGTAAGATAAATTTGCAGCGCTACAGTTGAGCAATTGCAAGCTGTTAAAGTTTGTTTAGGTACTCTTTAAGATGGCTCGCCACAAATAATTATTATGTTAATTTCAAAATACAGTCTATAAATTTTAAAGGCTTCAGTTTAATATGGGCCTACTAATTGCGCGTTCTCTTGACTAAAGCCTTGCCTAAAGGACACAACGAGTCTTTACAGATAATTTTGATCATCAGCATAGGCGTCAATTATTGCAACTCATGGCTCGACAACGAACTCAGATTTTAAAAAATGTCAATTCCAAGTGGGTACGTATTTACAAGTTGTCCGGTTGTCGTTTGCTGTTGTCGGTTTTCTGCGCTTTTCACGTTTCTGAGGATAAATAAAGTGTGTGTCTGCTAAAGACTTTTTAAATCTACCTTTTTAACCATTTATTGCATCGCATATGCTACTTTTGAGTATAAATAAAGTGTGTGTCTGCTAAAGACTTTTTAAATCTACCTTTTTAACCATTTATTGCATCGCATATGCTACTTTTGAGTATAAATAAAGTGTGTGTCTGCTAAAGCCTAAAGACTTTTTAAATCTACCTTTTTAACCATTTATTGCATCGCATAGGCTACTTTTGCTAAATAGGCCTACTGACCTAGCTGACAAGTTATACATATGAGAAAATAGATGCGCTATAACAGTTACCTTTTTGCCATCTGGGTCAGGCTCCTCGAGATCTATAGCCCCACAGAATTTCCATTCCAATTTGAAGTCTAACCTCTTAAAGAATTCCGACCATAATCCATCCGATCCCCCGCCTTCGAAGCTTTCTCGTCCTCAACGAAACCCACCTTAGCAGCCGCCCTGCCTCCTCTCTGGTCTCTCTGGCAACCGGACTAGTATAGGACATCCACTGGACATCGATCATGATACGACGCAGCGCTTTAGAAATTTGGAGTTTGGATTATCATTTATTGTATTCACTGGCCTGGCAGGTAAGCTGTTTCAGTAGGAGCAAGTGGATGCGCTATACAAGTTTTTAAAGCGCTGCTTTGAAAGGGTTAAGTTTTCTGAATCAGCTGGCGCCATCTTCCGGGCAGGAGCTTTGATTGACATGTCGACCTTTGACGTACTTGACATTGAGAGATTTGACATCAGATGTATAATGACTTCTTGCGTTGTTTGTATGACATTATGACTTGCACGGGGTCGTCAGACAACGTGGTCTGCTAGTATTTCAGTCGGCAAAGGGTAGACTTGCATCATTCTCTGGTGACACCAACTTAACCTGTCAGAATCGAGACAATTGCAGCGGCAGAGTGCAGCTGTTGTCTTCTATTCACAAGACAATTGGGAGTCATTGCAGAAGGTAAAGCATTACGTATCTTTAGAACATAATGCACTTTGCAAGGTCGTGTTTTCTCGCATCGTCCTCTATGGACTTTGACAGCTGTTGTTTTCTGTATTCAGATAATCTCTTGATTTACTTTAATTGTCGGTTGTACGAGAAACGTTGTCAGAAACATGTGTTTGTTCAGTGCCCGGTCATTTCGTAGGATTTTTCCAGGGACTGGTTACGTAACCAGCAGCACATGACGTCTATGCATGTTTTCGACTTTTTCAACAAGTTAGTTTCTTAGTACTTTTGCAGACTTTCACAATGTGAGGAGCATGGACTGTTTGCTTCAGTTTGCAGTGAAAAGCGACCAAGGGTAAACTTTATTTCTGTGAAGTTGCGTCACATATGGCGAGTAAAGGTCAGAGAGGTTCAAGCAAAGACCATGACGAATTTCTATGGAGGAATTTAGTTTTATTAGTGGGATGAGCTGAATTGGAGAAGTGTAAAATGATTGTGCATGGACACGTTTTTCTATTGTGTCCTTATAACCTCGACCCAGTTCATTTTTAATGAGACCCTTCGCCACCACTGCCCATTTGAATGGGTGCCATGCATTTTAAGGTCCTTGTGTAATGTGTATGAAGAAAAATGGACTATTCCTGGTAAGACATTTCAGCAATGTTGGGAGATATTTCATCGTTCTTGCAAAGGCTTGTTGGGTTCATAGTAGAAGCTTAGCAGAACAGTGCAGAATTCTGTTTATATTTTAATTTTAAATTAGAAGAGGTTAGTTTGCACATTATTCATTACTTGCTTAAAGGACTTCTTCTGTTGAAGGTTGCAGCATTTTATCCAAGTCTGGGGTAGCCACACTGCTTATGTGGTGATCAGCCACAAGCAACCCAGAATTAAATTTTACTGGGTTAAGCCTGATTTTGCTGCACTGTCATCCGTTGCATAATATTGTAAGAATACTCGAGATGCTTAGAACTGGTTGTGATGTGTAGATAGCTTGACTGAAGAACTATTCGTTACTTTTTGCATTTGAATATACCTTGGAGTGTGAGATAGTTAAGTGATTAGTGTACAGGATTGTCGACCAAGAGGTCAGTAGTTAAGAAATCCAGGCTAGGGCAGGAGGATGTCAAGATTTCTGGTACTCTTGCACATGTTAAGTGTACTTAGAAATAGCTTTGGTTATGGACTGCATTGTAGCTGAACAATTTTGTTACATTTGGGTTTGTCCATTGATGTCAATGCCTGCACGCATAGGTCTGAAATTTTTATGTGTTGTGTTGGTGATCAGTAAACACAGTGGACTGTAATGTCATCGAGCATATATTTTGTAGAGCCTAGACTTGAACTGAACTAGATTTGCAGTGGATAATGCTAAAGGCTAATATCTCTAACGCCAGTGTTGTGGTATAATTTTGCTCATCTCATTACCACTTAAACTTTGGCTGTCTGATTAAGAATCGAGCAGGAATTTTCCAATTTAGTTATTCACGAAAGCACTCGAGGAGGCTTTAAATAATTAGATGTCGTGGCATAGCGATTAACAATCTTGAGTGAGATTGTTCTTTGTTTCTTAGATTGGATTCACGAAACTGGATACTAGTACTCGTACAATAGACATTAGATCCGGCCTTCTACCTTTCCTTTTAGAATGGCAGTATCACTGCTTCTTTGCATGTATGCAAATGAAGTCATTAAAACTAACGACTGCCTCTTGGGTGGTTTTAACAGACTGCTCTCTAAAAAGAGCAGTCTCTACTGCACATAATTATATTCTTTGTATTAGATTTCTTAACTGTTGTTTAGCATTTTGGATAATAGGTTGCAATTGTATGGTTGTTAGACATGGAATAAAACTTCAACGGCTTAATCAACAGAGGCGGAGACATTTTTTATAACCAGGGCATAACCAGGGCAGTCATTCAAGTAACCAGTGCAGGGGGCAATTTCTGGTGAGTGTGGTAGTGCAAGCGTATATGGTAACCATATAAGTTCGCGTTACCACGCTCGACATAAATTGGCCACACCACAATACTACGGTTGTCTGGCAGCGTGCGACTTGCCCCCCCCCACTGGAACAAAGCCCCTGGTCAGGGGTCTGATTGTTAGCATGCACAACAGTTTTCAAAAGCAAAAAGTAGTTAAACAAATAGAGCCACTGAGTCAGGTATTGTTTATGCAAACGCTCAAGTAACTCGTGTCCTTTGAAATACGATAAGACAAGTGACAACAGTTAGGACTTAGGCCTATACTTAGGCCTATGTGGCAATGTGAATACACACTTACACAGCTACAGATTTGTCCTCAACTTTGTCCAAATCCAGGATGCATTGACTGCTACATCTGACAATCTATCATCGAGCATTGTAGTTCACTTCTCAAGTGTGTCTTTATTTAGCTTGAGGCAACTGAATGAGCGCTCTGAATCTGACTGAGCATGTAATTGGCATAGTGCATGCAATTAAAGCAAGCCTATTTAGTTCATCGGGGATGCAATGTGCAATGAAACGAATGAATGCAATCAGTTTGTCACCTTCAAATGTTGGCATTGTCCCATTTCGTTGTTTGCATTCAATCAATCTTTTCAGCTGTCGCAATGCCAGATTTACATAATCCATTTTGGCTTTGTAATTGCTTGCAAAAGGGAGCAAGAATTTCATCATTTAAAAAAACTTGCACCACCTGGCAGCCTTGTGGCAGGGCAACGACCAGGGCAAAGGCCTTTTACCGAACATTTGCAGTGTCTTGCCCTCCTGTAGTGTCACCACTGTTGATCAAGTGAGGTCAGAGGTAATGCCTAAATTGTATTGTGATCTTCAGTGCGAGTGCAAAGTTTGTGTATATATGTGGCTATTTATAATGCTTTTGATGAACCTCACAAAGGCGCTCAGGCAATATGTTGCTGATGTTTGGTGACTTGCTACATATCTGGAGTGTTGTTGCAGTTTTGGCTTGACATTTGAAATTTTTTGAACTGTTGTGTCAGATTGAAAGAGTTAGAATGTTGTGAAGTATCTCCAATAATGTGTAACTTGTGGCTTTTATTTTCTTAGAACGTGATGTGGACCACTGTTGTAGGAAGCTAGTATCTAAGTCAACACTCAGAAACAAGCCAGACGTTAAATTTTGAATTATATTTAATTTCTTGTATCTTTGTCTTATCTTTCCAACGGCCATTACATCAACTTCCCCCAGACTGTCTCCCTACCACTTAGTACAATTAAATAAGTAAGTTAGTGGTAACCCCAATGTCCTGATTCTAGCACCTGTTATGCTCCTTAATAGGTACTGTTGCTGGATTTTCATTGTCAGTGAACCTGTACACAGAAGTATAATTAAGGAGATTATGCAGAGATCTGAGAATGAAGTATGGCTTACTTTGCTGTGACAAATGGATTGAGAACGCCTCCAAAGGGGTTCTGGACAAAACATTTCGTTGTTTGGAAAGGGAAACTCTTTTGGTTATGCACGAATATGTATGAAACAACGGGTAAATTGGACAAAGGGTCAGAATAAGGGTTGACAGTCCGAGGGTGACTATAATCCATAGTTGTTAAAAACGGTCAAATCAAAATAAAAAACGGAAAAAACGTCGTTTTATTGAAAAAAATAAAAACGGAAAAAAACGAAAAAACGGAAGAGAAAATAATTTTACTTTGCAACATCTTTTACTGCATTTTTAAATTAAAAGCTTGTTTACACAATTTAATTTTAATCAGCAAATAACATAACTTTATTTAAAACACCAAGTAGCCTAACAGTAGGCCTAATCTACAACAATTATTTTCTTTTTCATAAGTTTGGTTTAAAAAGAAATTGAGAAATTAAAAATATTGAAATCTTTTCAAATTTAAATTGTATACATAAGTCCACGTAAATCCATGCTGACATAAGCAATTAGAAACTAAACTTTTGTAAGTATAGAGTGTACTTAATTAAAAATTGTAGGTCTACTTACAATTCTGACTTATATAAGAACTAGATATGGAGTAATATCCGTCAGTTTATCAGTCAATCAGAGATTACTGAGTATAAAGACAACATTTCACATTTTGGATAACTTAGAAATTCAAATAACTTTTATACATTTTATTTCCTGTACTGTGTTGTTTATTTCTCAACTGATGACACTAAATAGTGACATAAATAATAGATGATTCATTGAAAGGACGGAGACAACGTAAGGGATATCAGACAAAAATAAAATTAAACAAATAGTAACAAACAGTAAATAAATAAATAAAGTTACATACAAAAAATAAAAAACGGAAAAAAACGTGACGAGAAATAAAAAACGAAAAAAACGACGTTTTTTCGAGAAGAATAAAAAACGAAAAAAACGTTTTTTACAACTATGCTATAATCTGAGCATATCTGTACCCAGATGGGTGCAGAAAGAGGGTTGATGAAAACTTGGATGAAAGAGAGATGTAACTGATTGATTTAGGTCCTGGGAGAGTAAAAGTGGAGTTCAGAAATATTACCCTAGGTAGTGAATTCCATAGGCATATTGTCTTGCATTGAGTAAGACTTGGTGTGGTCAGACGTTGACCACTTTCCTTAGGTGGATTTTAGAGGTATTGTTTAACCAGACATGCACAGTTGAAATGGGGTGCTTTTGCCCTTGGTGCTGGAGGGGTTGCAACTTTTCGTGACAGCTATCTTGATTTGTACAAAGAAAATCTGAGGACCCAGTAGCATACTGATGAGGTAGAGTACTTGAGATTTAAGCACTTTGTATTAGCTGAATGAATAAGATGCCCTAGAGTACTTGAGATTTAAGCACTTTGTATTTAATAGCTGAATGAATAAGATGCCCTGCTTTGGCCTTTGCCAACCCAAGGACTCATGCATGCATGTAATTTCTGCTATGATGTGGGATCCTTATCTGACCTGACGATGTAGGGGTACTTATCTGGCCATCCGCACCTACTCCTCCCTAACATCTCAACCTCCCTGTATTTCACTCCTTCCCTCTGCAAACAGCAAGGAAAATCTGCTGGGCTTTTTGGCATTGTTTTAAATGATCTGTCCTTGTGCTCTACAGTTAAAAATATCATCCAATGACTAAATAGGTCACAGGATGTATGATTTTCATTAGAAGGTGAATATTAATGTTCGTTTTGAGTGCTGCTTGACTTTTAAATCTCTTAACTTGTCAAACTCCAGCCTAACCGATGAAAAGCTGAATTTCTACAACAGGGCTCTGCACCGCAACTTCAGAAATTTGGAATGCGTAAATCTGTGCATTGGGTTGATGCGCTTGTTGAGTTGGCTTATATTGTATTGTATTGTATTTGGTCATTTATAAAGCGCTTCTCTCAGGAAAAACCTTTCAGAAGTGCTCCCAGTGTGAGCAACCCCGAGGGAAAAGGCAGGATTTTAGTTTAGAAAAAGATGAGGAAAGACTACCAGAAAGGATGGCGGAGAGGACCGGTGGAGGAAGTCCATTCCACAGAGAAGGACCTATGCAGGCGAAGGATCTGGATTGAGCCATGGCAGTCCTGACACGGGGAACAAAGAGGTCAAGCCGATCAGAAGACGCAACGAAGTGGCAGACAGAGGGCGAAGAATGAGATCGTAAAGGTACTTCGGAGCAAGGCCCAAATAAAACTTGAAGACTAAAATAAGAAAAATTGTATTCAGGCAGATAGAGGGAGCCAGTGAAGTTGTTCAACCATGAATGTAGAGATGTGGTAGAATCGAGGAAGGCAGGCTATCAGTCTAGCTATCAGTCTAGAAGTAAGTAAGTACATTCTTTAATATAACCAGTTGCCAAACTGCACTCTGGCAAACCAGCATCAGCAATTTAAATACACAGACATCAAAGTCTATTTAGGTCCAGGGGGGTCCAGTGGCACGTTGGATAACATCTGGCGAAGAGTGCGAGAAGTACCGAGTTCGAGTCCCGTTAGGGCGGATTTGCTTTGTAGGCTGCTATTAGCGCCGTGTATTACAAGCTGTCTGTTCTGTTAGTAGTTAACTAGTTAAGATTGTTTCAATTGCATAACTTGTAAATGTACAGCGCAGTGCGTTTGTCAGGCGCTAAATTAAAGAAAAGATATTATATTATATTATTATTATTATTATACCAATTGCAACTTGAGTGTTGCTTTTAATTCTACTGTATCGCTCACCTACCATGTAAATTGGTATTTGTAAGTTGTCAGCTATGTTGATTTGTGACACCGAATTAGGCATTATGTCCCTATATCTTCAAGGATAGCTCTGGCAAACACACTGGTCTCGGATTTTCTTCATACTGTAACTTGCTCCTTGCCATATAGTCGAATATACTGAACTACAAAGAGTTCAAAACTCTTTGGATAATGTCACAAATAATGTGTCAAAATACGAGTACCAGGTATACAACTGCTGTGCTTAAATCTTTGCATTGGCTTCCTGTTTAGCAAAGAAGGTCCTTCAAATTAGGTTTCATAGTTTATAAAACAATGAGCCCCAGCTTGGGAATGGCCGATTAGTTGGGATGTAGCCATAAAAAATTTGGGAGGGTTTTTTAGTTTTTGGGAGGTTTCCATTGGAAATGGTCGAAAAAGTTCAGTTTTTGTATTTCTCATATAATTGCATAGAAAAAATTTCAGCAATTTATTTGGGGGGTTTGAACCCGTAAAACCCCCTTAAATACGCCCATGCTGCTTGGCATTTTTTGCCGTTTTTCTGATTCCGTATAGTAACCGATTATTTTACCATCTTTTTTGGCCGAATCCAGAATCGATCCGATTAATCAGCAATATTTATTTTCATTTGCAAAGATATAATAATTAAAGATAAATTAACACTTGAAACCGCATGGCTTAAGAAAAAAGCCAGACTGTAGACAGACCCGCCTTTTTGTTGATGTGTTGAGTCACAATTTCATTAGTTTTATTTTACACGGACTGTCAATGATAAAGATTAAAAATTACCGCATAAGGTCCCCAAAACATGTTGCTATTTTTGTATTAATTAATGAAAGAAGAAATTGTTTATGATCAAAAATTATTACTTTTTCTGATATTTGGCTCTGTAGTCCTGGGATGTGCTGAGTCCGATTAATACCGATTAGTGCAAAATCCGGCCAGAACCGATTGCCGTCCGATTACTCGGCCCATTCCTAGCTCCTCTCACAGTACAACGTAATCAGAAGTGCTCCCAGTGCGAAGAAGTCCTTGAAAAAAGAAAACTCATAAGAGAACAGGCAGAAACAGTGCCCCAAGATAAGATCTCAGCACGAGTAGCAGGAATGTCATTCCACAGCCAAGGCCCAACAGAGGCATAGGCACAATGTACTGCGGCAGTCTGAGACCGAGGTACTAGAAGGTCATGACGGTCTAAAGAGCGGAGCGAACGTCCAGAGGTAGCTGAGATAGGCTGCCTGATAAGATCTTGGCGTGGAATTTGACCAAAAAAGTTTAGGCAGGTTCGTACTTCCAATGTTGCCATTCTTCTCCTTTAGCTTGCTGCAGCCATATCCTTCATCATCCAGTCCATTAGCATCATTCTTGGTCTTCCTTTTGGCTGTTTCCCCTCCATTTCTTTCCTCGATTATAGTTCTTAGGAGAGAATCTCCCCATTATACGACCCAACCACTTTACTCTGGCATCTTCTAATTGTTTCTGTTATGGATCTTTTTCATCTACCATTTGTACTATCTCTTCATTTGTCCTTCGTTCTATCCAGCTGACTCGCTCCATCCTTCGCCATATGCACATCTCGAAGGCATGTTGGGCCTATCTTCTGGATATTGACCTGATTTACTGCTTGGTTTTTGCACTCTCAGTTGGTGCCTTGTGTGTTAGACACCAGGGTGATATAAGCTCCTTTTAAATAATAATAATAATTTCGACCTGGAACTGAACCTTACGTTACCTGCCTGTCAATTTCATATTGATTGAGAACCTGTGAATAAGCTGCTTCCCACAACTTAGCATTCTTCGAGCGCTGTGGAAAATAACAAGCTTGCAATTATGAATTGATGTCTGATTTATGTTTGTGAATGTGCTTAAAACTGGGACTTTATAGATGAAATTGGCAGATTGTACAATTCATTGGTTGTGCGTTATTGATATAATTGATATACTGATAAGGATTATAGTGCAGTTGTCCTGAACAGGTGATAAGCCTTATGAATTGCTCAAAATGCATGTTACGTGTGTTGTATGTAGCTGAACATTTTATATATGGAACTAATTAGAAACCTCTCAGAGGTGCTGAAACATGGTTGTCTTGCACGTCTAGAAAATTTGCGTGCGTCTAGCAATATTTTGTGGTGGCTTGAATTGGGCACAGCTTTTGTGAGCGTTACAGTTACTGGTAATATCTTTTGTACTTAAATCCATTTTCCTTTATCCATACAGTGCTGTTTCAATAGCTGTTATGATAAATGGTTTGTGTTTACCACTTGGCCAACCGTCCCAATATAACTTGGTTTTGTTCTGGTTGCGCGTGGCTGGCCCATAAAACACAGTCTCTGTTGCAGGACCGGAAAATACAGGTTTTTGTTGCGTAGAATGTGGTTCGATATTCTCTGTCTGTCTGTCTGTCTGTCTGTCTGTCTGTCTGTCTGTCTGTCTGTCTGTCTGTCTGTCTGTCTGTCTGTCTGTCTGTCTGTCTGTCTGTCTGTCTGTCTGTCTGTCTGTCTGTCTGTCTGTCTGTCTGTCTGTCTGTCTGTCTGTCTGTCTGTCTGTCTGTCTGTCTGTCTGTCTGTCTGTCTGTCTGTCTGTCTGTCTGTCTGTCTGTCTGTCTGTCTGTCTGTCTGTCTGTCTGTCTGTCTGTCTGTCTGTCTGTCTGTCTGTCTGTCTGTCTGTCTGTCTGTCTGTCTGTCTGTCTGTCTGTCTGTCTGTCTGTCTGTCTGTCTGTCTGTCTGTCTGTCTGTCTGTCTGTCTGTCTGTCTGTCTGTCTGTCTGTCTGTCTGTCTGTCTGTCTGTCTGTCTGTCTGTCTGTCTGTTGATGAGAGTCGTATTGACAATAACAATCTCAGTGATTCAGTTCAGCAGTGCTTTCCTCTGACCTACCTTATTGATTCTGTTTATATTGCCAGGACCAGGTTCTCTGTGGCATGGCCTGATTAAGAGGACAGAAAAGCGGCCAAGATAGAGGGCAACTTAGTAAACACAGAATAATAATAGCTTGTGTAACGTAGTAGTGGGTTTTGATGGCTCTTTTTGACTGAAGCACAATGACACATACATTACCATGACAATCCCACAACAGAAAACCTTTACCAAATTGTTGACTTGTAACATTTGTACATGTCCACAGAAGCCAAAAGAATGGAGAGCTAATTGACTTGTTTGGCATGCTAGTGATGGAAGGTCATTCATTCAGTGATTTAACTAGGTTCAACTGTGAATGCAGGTGTAACCCACAGCACCCAGAGACGTCATTATCAAAACCTCTTACTGTATAGCATTTTGTGTAGCCCTACAAACTCAATTCCTGCTTAATTTACCTGCAGAACTTGAACTCTGAAATGTCCTGGATCCTAACCAAAAGCTCTGAATTGGCTGTTTAGCAGACTAACCACTAAGCTGTCTGTTGAATAAACTGTGCTGTGGTTAGGGAACATAATTATGTATGTTTCTAGCTATTTATTTAGAACTTCAGTTGTGTTTGATAAGTATAACTAACATTTTGAAAACTAACAATAAAGGAAACATTAGAAAATATCTAATTAAGAGTCTACTGTTTCAGGTTAATTACGTCGCAAAAGTCATTGAAGGTCTGAAAAGGGACAAACATCAGAGACACTCAAGTCTAGCAAGCTTACGGAACAACAACTTCTGACGGGTGCTTTATCAGACCATTGAAAGTATCCTTTCTAGAGCAGACGGGACATTGCGGCTGTCGGCTGAAGTACGCATTTAGGCTGCTATCAGAGGAGGAATGTTCCGGAATAACACAAAGAGTTCGTGGAACAGGAGTAATGTCTTCAGTCGAAAGGTCGTTTACGTCCCGCAGAGTAGAGCAGGTAAGTGTTGTGCAACAGTGTCTTAGTATATACATGTAGAATTGATGGGCATATGTGGATAATGAATGCAGAGTGGTTTCTGAAAAGATAGTGCATTATGTTTACACATTTTTATTGCCAAGGTTTGAAAAGTCAGTACTTCCTTTGTGGATCTTCTAGATAGTTTCAACTAAGTGGTTTTAAAATATTTTGGATTATGTGATTGTAGGGTGCATCATCAGTTTCTCGTATCATTATACCTTTGATGCTGTTGATGTGAGGAACTTGTGTACCGTAACTTATTTAATATTAGCATTTATACATATTAAATGTAAAGAATTTTGGTTTAGTTCAATAAAATTAATAAAATAAAATATTGGTTATGTAAAAAATTCTACGTGGATTTGGCAATAATGAACAACAATTGGAGCTAAAATTATATTAAAATCTGGATTCTCAGAGTTTTGTTAAATTGAATTTCAGTCGACGTGTGCACGGCCACTTCTGTCACTTCATGCCCCGATGCCGAAAAAGAACAGAACAAGGCGGAGGATGTCAACGCCGGAGTAGGAATGACGGAGAACGAACCCAATTTATCGGTAGTGGGTGGAGAGGAAAACATTTTGTCAACTGCTGACTCGAACAATACTGTTGTCCGAAATTCTGATATCGAGGAATTGTCTGTCATTGAAAAACGAGCTGCTAAGCGAAAGAAGCAAAGGGAAAGTAAGTTCATCCTTGGTTACGATGTGCAGAAATTGTCTGGCGACAGATGGACGCTGGAAGGTGCCTTGAAATATTGTGGAATGGAGCAGAAGTCAACAAAGGATTCAACTGAGGTCATAGAGGACAAGAAGAAGGCAAAGAAGCGTCTGAGCAAGACAGTTGAAACCGGACTTGAGAAGAAAGACGTTGTCGAAAACGATTCTGGTTTCGGTGACTGGAACAGACATGAAACGCTTGGTCTGGCCTCCGTGAAGGACGGGCTGATTACTCCCAGCTCAGAACTTTCAGAGGTCTCAGAAAATGGAAAGAACCTTTCTGAATGTTCAGAGGTGATATCGCCGTCTGAGCTCGACACCGACGACATTTTGAGATCTCTGGTAACAGACAAGACGGAAGGAAATGGCTTTGAGAACGTGTGCATTGACATTGGCAATCTGCCGAACACACTGGACCAGCGGAGCAGTGTGACCGATAGTTCGGGAGTCGAGACATCCTCTGATGCCGACAGTGACCACCCAATGTACGTTATTGACTCTGCCGACCAGAAATCTGATGTTCCCAATGATCAGCACCCTGATCTTCACCAGCCAGAGGATTCTGCATGTGAACAGGAGGCAGAATTCATCACAGTTTCCAAGAAACGAAAGCCAAAGTCATTGCAGGTCGACAGAAATGTAAAATACACGCTGCCTTTTTCATCCACGGACTTCGTTTCTCCAGATTCCGGTGAGAGTTCTCCTCAGCAGGAACAAAATGCAAGTACTGGTCAATTATCTAATTCATCTTGCACCGAGAGTCCAACGGTTCACAAAGAGTGTGTTAAATTACCAGAAAACAGTCTTTCACTTGGCAGTACTGCCCACACAATGCTCAATTCTGAGCCGTGCTTTGTTGGACAGTCTGGCCCATCTTTCGACATTAGACATCAACCAAGTGACAATTTCTCAGTACCTCCCGAAATTTCTTCAGCTGAGAAACATATAAATGATCACAATTCGATGCACCTGGACAGTTTTTCAGGCAGAGCAAGTCTTTCTGATATTAGCTTGGATGATTTTGCATTTTCATCGTTTCTAAAAGAAACACTGGAAGATGATTGGACAGTTGTGAAGAATGGGCGACGTTCGAAAAACAATGTCCAATCCACAGTCGAGCCCGTCGGCTGTGGGTGAGAATAAGCAAAACGTTCCCATAAATGTTGACCAGTGTTCTGTCATCCGAGAGCACGTTGCCACTGAGTACGGAAGAGGTAAGGCAAGTACGAATTCGGGCCGCGGCAGGTGGTCGACTCAGAATTCCCGGTGTAAAAGTTTTGATGGTTCGAACTCAAAGACCTTCGATCATTGCTGGCATGACAATGGGATGAAAAGCAGACCACAAGAAGCTATCAAAAAGCATTTCTTTCCTTCAGGTGTTGCAAGATGCAGTTCCAGCACCGAACCTAAATATAGAGACACAAACTGTGATATCTTGTCTAGGTGTAATTCTAACAAAGAATTTTCTTCATTGGAAAGCAATCCGGTTCCAGCAAGATGCCAAGAAATTCCGCGATTCAGTCACAAGTCTACCGTCCCAAAGTCTGATGTTCCCACGAAAAATACCTACACTACTGTTGCCAACTCTAGTGAAGGCGCCAAAACCACGTCGTTGGTCACAGTGACTGCTGAACCAGCAGGTGACAGAGCTAGGAATACGGAGGGTTTATCCTCTGAAGAAACTCGTCTCTCAACGGAGATTAACAAGTCCACAGCATCGTCTAATTCGAAGCTGTCTGTTGCCGAGAAGACTTTCATCAGACATGGCACATTCAACTTGATTGAGGCTCAGATATATCTGTACCGAGGTAAGATCAGTCGGCTATGATTCTTGTTGTTTTCTTTTGTCTTAGTGGAGGATTAATTCTTTTATTTTCGGTGAGGATTAACTGAGATTAATTAGCGTTGATCCTAGCCGCTCGTGTAGGATTAGACTGCTGCATTTTATTGAATTGAAATGAAAAATGTCAAATAAGTCTGGGGGATGTTCATTTAGGTGTTGATCTTCTAGTGCAATTTAATTGAAAAGTTGCATTTCATAATTTAATAATAGCACCTCTGGAAGAAATATATTCAGAGGCAAAACTATAGTGTGATATCTGTGATATGATTTTATGAAATTAACTTTCAGTGGATTATCAACGTGGGCTGTGATTTCATTTCCAGGAAGTCATCAGTGGCATTTAGTAAGATTTTGTTTAGAATTATAACACATCTAAGTTGTAAAAATTTAGCCTTAGATGTGTTATAGAAACAAAATCCTAGTCAGTGCCACTGTGGCATATAATTTAAGTACAGATATATCTGAGCCTCAGTCAAGTTGAATGTGCCATGTCTGATGAAAGTCTTCTCGGCAACAGGTAGTTTCGAATGAGACGATGCTGTGGACTTCTTAATTTTAATTTAATTTTAAATTTAATTAAATTATGGCCACTTAATTTCGACTTTGGTTTTGGTGTGCCTTTCAGTCGATGCCTCATAAATTAAGACCAGCGCGATAGAATTGATCAATTAATATGTTTAATCTAATTTTAGATTAGACATATTAATTGATAAATTCTATCGCGCTGGTGTTAATGAATGAGGCTTCAACCGAAAGGCACACTAAAACCAAAGTCGTAATTAAGTCAACATTGTGCTTCTTCTCTCTAAAGTGGTATGAGAACTGATTGGGTAGTATTCTGAGAGTTCCTGATGGGTATCATGCAGTTTGTGAGAACAAAGTCATATAATGCAGTTACATAACATACAGGCCACTTAAGGATATCTGCTCGGAATTGCTGTTGACCTAGCCCCAGCAAAACATTTTTTTTTAGCTATAGACACCTACATTGTCTGCTTGAATGCTAAGGCCAGAGATAGAGGAACCTACCAGTAATCAGTTTGTGAGAGGAAAACTGTTTCAAACAGATGGTGCCACAACAGATAAGGGAGCATGATGTTGGATTCATTGTAATAATTTCTTTATTGTGAGTTGATATAGTGTTCATAATTTTTTATTTACAGAGTACCAAGAAGTCCTGAAGGAACGACGAAAAAGTAAGATCTTTAATACAGTTAGATGAATTTTTGTTAGCTTTATTTTGTCTGTTGTTATTTGGTGGTTATTTCTGTGTAGTGCTGGATGAATATGCATCTTTGCATTCTGTTTTTTATGTCCACAAAACTGAAAGCGTAATGTGATGCATTTTGATAGTAAAGAAACCTACTCGAATGATGAGCTAGAAAGTGTAAATTCTTGTAGACTCTGTAGAGAGGTGGAGTAATTGTTGAATGGTAATACACAGGCATGAAGAACAGAAGGACGCAGGTTCGATACACGCTAGCCCCATAAGTTGACTCAGCCATCCACTCCCTAGGGGCTATGGTAAAATGAGCAGTAGACGGATTGGCGCCTAACAGGATGCGCTACAGTTACAAAATCGACTCTTGTTTAACTTGTTATCATGTGTTCCTACTATTTCAAGTAATCATCCTGGGGTTTGTCAGTTTGAATTGAATAAACAAACATTATTATTATTATTAGGTACTTTCAGTGCTGACATTGTTCTTGTCTGAAATAGTTCTAATGATTATTTTTAATATAAATATTTTGGATTTAATTTGACTTTATTTTTATAAATTCTGTTTACTGGTATATGAACTTGTATTGATAATTAAGGTTGTTTTTTTATTTTAGTTCCGCATTTGGTTGTCATTTACGACCCGGATTCGGAATTATGATACAACGAGGTTTTACTTTCTCTTCGACTTGTCACTGTTAGACCTTTATGAAAAGTCATTGATCGTTTGCGGTTTAATACTTTTCTCATGACGTCTGTAATCGCCTTTGAACATTACCAGAAAAGGCATCCAAGTTTCGTTCAGGGTTTTGTGGGTCTTCAGGAGCAGTAGGTGTCTTAGTTTAGCGTAAGTTCTGCAATGTGCAGTTGGAGTAAGAATGTGTAGAATTGCTGGAATTAATGTGCTGCTTGTGTCGTATTTGTCAGTAGATTTGGTAGCTGCGTCTTGAGAGGTGTTAACGAAAGGACCAAATGCAAGTTCTAGCAGTCAGCAAGTGTTGATTGATTTGGAAAGTATCTTTGAGTTCTGCTGAGTTAGAATAGTGTACACGAATTTTTCAGTTTAGTTAGGTATAAAATTTAGTTGAAGGTGTTTCAATTAAAATATCAAAAGTAAGGATGAAAGGTTCCATTTTAGGTAGGACATATATGGTTACTTTTTGATGTTGTACCCATTTCTGTGATTGGAACTTTTACATCTCTTGTAATTAAATACATACCGGTAGTTAAGCAAGAGATTTATATAGCACCTTTTCAGGGCACCTTGTTTATGTGACTAGTGCAAAGTGGCTGTGACATACAGGCACTTGTTTTCAATATCATTTTGAGATTTTTTGTTATTGCCAGAATGCAATTACTTAATAAAGAATGTATAGTATGTAGGTTTTAGATGGTTTGCAGTTAGACCAGAGGTGCACCAGCTTTCTAGACACAGGGAGGCAATATGGAAACATGAAAAGTGCAAGGTCGTATATGAAGTTAATTGTGTGGATATCATTTTGGTTCCTAAGAACTAGTTTGAGTATTAACAGTTATTTTGTGGAAAAGTTTTCTGTTGAATTTATTTTTGTGATAAGTTTTAATTTGCTGGTTCATGGGAATGAAGGTAATTACTGACATGGCCGTCATTCCTTTTCAACACAAGTCCTATTCAGTTTAGCCTTTGATGGGCTACTTAGTCCATTCAGCTTTCGGAAGTTTGTGTAAGGGCTCTGGTCACAAAGGTCACAATGGTTACTTTTCCAAGTGCTTATGTGATACTTTAGTAAAAAGCATCAAATTGTTGCAGCTTTTTACCATGAATTTCACTTCATCGTTGAATTTCAAAACTGAGGAACCTTGTTTCATGTTGATTGCAGAGGGTTAATAAAATCAGCTAGTTCCTAAAATTCCTGAATTACGAGAATAAGTTCAGCAGTTTACATCACGTTATTTAGAAATTGGTTTCTAGGATGAACCAGATAACTAACTTGAGCTGAGGCTTGTTCACCCCTGCATTGTTAATTGTGCTGGGTTACTTATACAGCTGGACCAGAATGAAATACTGTAATTGTACAACTTGCCAGAATTTAA
Source organism: Aporrectodea caliginosa (assembly GCA_020284085.1). Taxonomy (NCBI): domain Eukaryota; kingdom Metazoa; phylum Annelida; class Clitellata; order Crassiclitellata; family Lumbricidae; genus Aporrectodea; species Aporrectodea caliginosa. Next base: position 2,728,199 of record JACEVL010000008.1, read on the forward strand.
TTTAGAAATTTGTAATTTCCTTGACTTTGCTCAACGTTTGCTAATTCTGATAGAGTTTTGGAAATTTTCCGCCGATAATCATGATGTATTTCTTACTGCTGTTGCAATTTTTGGACATTGCTGATGTAGAATAATCGACGATGATCATGATGCATTTCTTACGGCTGTTACAATTTTTGGACATTGCTGATGTAGAGTAACTGTAAAAAATTCTGCAGTGTTTTGGAGTTTATGACTTATAATGGAAGCAGTTTAGAGTGAGAAATTTTGTTATTCTTATTTTAGAATTGGATGAAGGGTTGCGTGGTTTTTGGCTTAGACTTTGATGCCATTGTTTGCTGGCACGAAAATGTTATAAGATTGTGTTTCATGTTAGTAGTTTTTAGTTCTAATTGTTTTGAGCTCCAGCTGACAAGTTTCAAGACTGAAACTTTTTTGAAAACGTTAAGGTGGATAGATTTCTCACATGGAGCGATTTGTTTGATAGTTTAATCATGTTTGCAATTATGTACGTACCATGGATATTTAGTATAAATCAAAGTGTTGCTAGTAGGTTTTAGTTAAATTTGTCATCAATCGTGATCATTATCGTCATGTTTGTTTTTGCATTTTGTTTCACAGGGAAGATTGTATCTCTATGAAATTCTTTGTATTACACAGAAGTGTAGAATTCGGAGATGTTGCATATTTGAAGACAGTATGTGAAGCAACTGCTGTTTTGGACAATTTGTGTTACACAGCTCTTTTCTCTGACACTTAGAAGCTTCTTGAAATACAAACCGAGTTTTTTTGTCCTGCTGGTTTGTTGCCATCTACTGTCTCGGTAGAAACTGTACATTAATTAGCCGATTTCACAAGTCTCCGATATGGTATTATTTTCTCTTGTCGAGTTTCGAATGTCTGTTGTTACCATAAGTCATAATAGTTATAGCATGCATTGTTTTTTTATACATGAAATTCAGTGCTAAATATCAATTTTTATTATTAAACTGTTGCTACTGGGTGGTGCAACTATTACTACATATATTAACAGTACTACTAATAATGCTACTACTGCCAATATTACTACTGATGTTAAACTTGCAAGCCAGTATCATTGCATGCTGTTGACGGATATCTGGTGCAGATTTGGCCTTTTGAAGTATTTGTCATATTTAATCTTTGAAGTTGAAGTTACATAGTGGATGATCTCTGTGTCCTTCAATTGTTTTATTCAGGTAAACAACTGCATTAAAATTCCTCCTAGTATCGTTAGTATTTTGCTTAGTAGTATTTTCAGTTGCCTTTTCTGTAATAGTAACCCTATAGAGGTATATCAATTTGCTCCTAGTGTTTAGTATGCTGTGCAATACGAATAACAACGGTTTTCATTGTGAAGAAAACCTGTCCTAGCATCTTTTACTTGAGAAGGTGTGTTTGATGTGTATAATTCTGCTTTGTATGCTTTTTCAAAGGTTTGCCGGTCTACAAAGTTTGCAAAAGGGTTAATTGGAACCCAAATGGTCTGCTGCAATCCACTTGGACTATACTTGTTTAGTGTTAACTGAATCTACATGCAGCTCAAAAGTGGTAGAACTTACCCCCTCAGTTTTGGGTTCTGGCTCAACACAAGGCCATGCATATTGAAAATTGAATTCTTGGTTGGCCTTTTTATGTGCATGCAGTGGTAATGAATGATGCAGTCTTTTCTCTCTTGTTTCCGGGGTTTGAATCCTAGGGTCGTGTAAAATTTGCAGTCTTGTCCTGTTTATATGAACTGTACCTTTGGACATACAGATAATCATTTGTTGATTGAGGTCACTTTGGAAGACGGTCTTTGATTTGTTGAAACTGCTTCTGGAATGTGTTGGAATGTGGGTTATACAAGGTAATCATAGAATAGGTAGAAATGTGATCGAGGTTCTGAAATGCTGATTGCATGTTTTGATCAACTCGGCTGAACCGGAAAAGTTGTACTATATGGCTTTGTATAATTTGGTCGATCTAGGTTAACTGGAACATGTGGCCATTTGTGTACTTTCTTTGTGGAAAGTGGTGCTACTGTGATTAAAAGTTTTACAAAGTCTCTGGAGTTTTTAAAACTGTCCCTGCTAAATAATTTAGACAAAATACCAGGAACACATATTTCAGATATTATATGCTCCATGAAGGTTATTGTAATGAACAAGTATAAATACCAGTAGTCAACTTGTAGTAAGTGATTGATATTCATATACTGAAATGTATTGTACTCGCCATCATCTGCTACAGGCCCTACCACCCTACACTCAAAACTGAAGTTTCACCTCTTCAAGAATGCCTACCTCGACTTGTATGATCTTCCTCGTTTCAATTTTCAACCTAAACAACACCCACCTTAAGAGCTGCTTTGCCCCCTCTGGCAACCGGACTCAACCTCTTTTGGACAACCCCTCTGACTCGACGCAGTGCTCATGAATAAGCTGGTTCCCTGTGCGTGGCTTTTGAGTGGCACTTTAGAAGTTTGGATATTACGATTATGAAAACATTTAATACATAACTCTGTTACAGTAATTACAACGATTATATTGCATAGCACTTTCTGCACTTTCTAAACATCACTTGTATTTTGTGCATCTTGGCCATTGATTTGGGCAGTCATCAAATAGGTTAATACCCGGCAACATCGCCATTATAGTGACCGTGTAAAAGGAACCAAGCTGCTTGAGGAATTATAAATGTTCATAATGGGTCAATTCTGTAATGCTTTGTTAGCTTAACCCTTTAACAACGAGAGTGTACAAAAATGTATGGGAAACCATAAGCGGCTCGTCGTTATAGGGTTAATGAATGCTTGGATTCATCAGTTGCTGAAGTACATGCATGACAATAGCAATCTGACATCAGTTGCTTGCCTGTTGTGTATTTTTTGCAACAGTCCGTTTCACATTGGGTGCTCTGGTAGAGAGGTTGATAGGGTGGCATGTTACCAAATGACATTCAGCAGAAAGAAGAAATATGAACCTCTTAACTGGTAGAATTGTAATACTTTCTAGTGCAGCAGTCACTGATTGCTGAAGCTTCAGAGTTGACCGAGGTGTATTGCTCCCCAGAATGAAGAAGCCCCGAGGACTGGATCCAAATGGACGTAGTAGTCGTACAGCCGAGAATTTTCACCATACATGTCTCTCAGCCAGAGTTGGTCATCGGCCTTGAGTGCTGCAACTCCTCCGAGGTAGCAGTTGCTAAACTGCCAGAGAGGCTCACCCGCTGTTCCGTCAAGACACTTGAACAGAACAGTTTCATCGTTGACCATAACTGCATAACTGCATGGACGCGTATGGTAGAATCGAATCTGGATTACAGAAAGTAACGACTAGCATATATTTACTACCGGTACTTGTTATCCTTAACCTAGGTCTCCATTATAATGATTTCCATATGATATCGTATTTACTACTGGTTGTCAAATTGGGGATTCTAGCTAACAAAACATATAATAGAACTTGGGCCAATCACAATATTTAAAATGGGTCCTTATCCCCAGACTTGTCAATATTCAACAATGCCGTCTGATTGCGTCACTCTGGTCTTACTCAACACTAGAACTGTTCTAATTCATTCATTCAGAGCATTTATATAGCGCCCCTTCAAGAAGCTACTCAGAAGTGCTCCAGATCATGGTAATATCAATGGTACACAGGCACTGGACTTTAGATTTTGGAACTCTGTTTTAATATTCTGTTTAGTCATTTATGTCATATTGTTCTTGGCTTAAGATGTATAGGCCTACCTGCCTGTCGTCCCCCACTGTATTGGCCTACCTGTTTGTCTCAGTCTCCTGGATATTGACCTGATTTGTTGGTTGGTTTTGCTGTGCCATCAGTTGTCCATTAGAATCGGGCATGATTAAAGTTATTAATTAATGATCATGCTCGGCACCATCTCTATTATAATTGTAAAAGCATCCAGTTTCCATGATGAACTTAAATATAAAATGCTTCAAAACATACCTGGCTGTAGACGTAATAGAGACCGGATTGAAGAACTTTGATGGTCCCTCTGTTGGGATCGTACTTGAATATGGACGAGGAGTTGAACCATTTAGCTGGAGTCCAGTTACGAAAGGAATACCTTGTACCATTCTGCCGATCTGCTAAATCAAACAGCATCATATACACGTACTAAGTCTGTTACCATCAAATAATATGCATGTATGTATGTATGAGCACTTGTTATAGCGCCCCTTCAAGATTTCTACTCAGAGGCGCTCCCGACTACAGCGCGGACACTGAATTGGAGTTTCACGCCGAAGCGCATTATGCCTAGGTCATAGGCATATTTTGGGGGTACTTGTATTTTTGGACTGGAGGGTACCATACCCCACTTTTCAATACACAGAAAAACAATGCCATTATTATTTTCTTTGAGCCTTCAGGCCTCAAAACAATTACCGAGAATCATTGTGATCACCGTCGTCTTCATTGTTATTATTATTATTATTACTAGTAGACATTTGCCCGTCCTAAGATGGTTGAAACGACCGTCACCCCTCCCCGTACCTCTCTGTCCCCTCCCCCTCTCCCCTCCCGTAGATGATGTCTTAGTTTTGTGTAAGCTTGTCAATCTGTCTGTCCGTGTCTACTGGTTCACTCCACTTGGGCCCCGACCGTTGTCCCGTGTATAAGCGAAGTGGCTAGTAATCTTCCTTCTACAGGACTCACGACTCTACCCCCGGTCCGTCATGCGTCGATTGCCGTACGACCTGCTTGCCGCATCCGTTGTGTAAGTGAAGTGGGTCACTGTGGGTGGTACTCATCTGCCTATGGCAGACTCGCGTAACAGGAATGTTGACTTCACGACAGACACACAGACATTTCTCTGCTATTATTTTAGTAATTATTAGGCATGGCGTATAAATGGCACCATCATAATTATTTAACAGTCAAAAAGGGGAAGCGATGCGAAATTTGGAACTGCCACTTTCTAGAACAAAGTTGCACCTCTGGCCTATAGGTACTAAATTATTGTCTCACCTGCATATGGCTTAAACCCCTTTTGCGAAATTTCACCATATTCCACTGTTTCTGTGCTTCCATTAATGCGTTGAAGTCGATCTGAAAGAAAATTGCTTACACATCAGTTAAAATGATAACGAACAGGCTAACCATGTAGCCTACTACTTATGATTACAGTTAAATAATAGTAATTTTTTTTAAAGCTAAAATCATGAAACTTTTTGTAACAGCTATAAAATTTAATTTATAATAGTTACTTAAGATCATAATACCACAATAAGAGAATTCAAGCATCAATTGATGGTAATGACAATAGAGAATAGAGAAGTAAATGAACTGGATTAGAAAATACTTAAAACAGGTTTTCAAAATTGAATAATTATATCATGAAGTAGCCTGGTAAGACATGATAGGGAGGGCATAGAGCTGTACCTATCATTTGCTGATCTAAAGTAGGAATTGAGAACTCCAGGTGAATTCCAGCAGCAGCTTTGCAAGACTGAAAAAGTAAAAAAGTTCAAGAAATTTATCACATCACAACAAACTTACACATGAACTCAGTGACAGTTTAATACATGGGTGCGAGCTATATTGGATTCAAAGTTTTGGCCTTAGGTAGGGTTAGACCTGGGAGTCGACCCCAATAAGTCGACCCCAGTCGACTTGGGCATCCCAAGTCGAGTCGAGTCGTTTCTGCTTAGCGCAACTGAAGTCGAATTTGTCCAGAAAAGTGACCTCAAGTTGTTTTCTCCACAAGTCGACTTAAACCGACTTGAGACACAAATAAATCTAAATTTATCATATCACACTAATGATCGTGAGGTCACGGCAGGATTTAAGCAGTTTTGTAGTGCTTTTGCAAAAATTAATGAAGCATGTTCTAACTTCTACGGTCTATACCGCGTAGCCTACTTAGGCTGCGGTTTAATTTTGTATTATCGACGCCGGTTGCGGCGGTTGTGCTAAACAGTTACTTGTTTTGTTTATAGGTGTCGATTTATCTATATCATTTGTTATTCTATGTTAAAACGTCACACGTACGTTTCATAAAAATGGCGAATCGAAATGTTAATAAAAATGTTAGCACGTCTACCCAAAGGTCTTTATTGCGTCTACCTTATCAAGAGCTGAACGCGCGCAAGTCAATGAACTTTTAGGCAGTAGGATGGTACGCATGCATTGCTATTTGATACGTTAGGGGTTAGTGTCCAAATAATTATGACAACAGAATTAAAATGTATCATTATAACAAGCCATTCAGTGCAACCAGTCCGCGGTCCGCCACAGATATTCTTCTGCTATTAAACGCATTAGAGCATTACAAATTACAAAACTGTTCAAGCACAAAAACACACTGCTTAAAATAGGCCTAATAAACTTTGATCAATTTTATTCATCAGGTGTTGAGGTCTCATTACTAATTAGTATATGAAATTAATGCTTGCCAGGCAAATTATTGTGACATTTTTGTATTATTAGCCGTACTTAATCGTTATTACCATGTCAGAAGTCGACTTTAAGTCGGAAGTTAGTTGTTTTTCTGCCAAGTCGGATCAAGTCGTTTTGGCTCCAAGTTGTCGACTTCAAGTCGACCTCAAGTCACTTTAGGGTAAGTGGGGTCAGATTGGCCGACCAAAGTGACTCCCAGGTCTAGGTAGGGTTTCCAAACGTCCTGGCAACCCTAGCCTTAGGGGACGATGTGATATTGGGGCTTTGGTCGTAATTACTTGTAATGGTAAACAAATATTAGGATATCATCACGTACATTTTCCGAAGGCTAATAGGGCCTACTTGCAACGTGCGGTTGATGCACCAAGCAGTAATGAATAAAGTGATTAAAGTCGGCCTATTATCTTACTTGCTATTAGACAGTAAATGAATGCAAATTAGGAACCTACATTTCTACCCGTGCAGTTTTTATTCGAACTCGGTTTTCTCGGTTTTCTTGTGCTCGTTGGTTGCTGATCTCGCGCCCGTTTACCATTCTGCCTTCCGCCGGATGACTGTCTACGCATGCGCTGTCGAGGCGATGGGTGATTGACGTCAGCAGACGACGCAAGATGACGAGCCGATGACGTAATATCTTCAGCAGACGACAGATTGTGGACCAACGACCTCATATATATGGACAGGCGACAGATCGCAAGCAGACGACAGATCATAGGCGGAAGACTGGCAAAATGATATTATGAAAATCGTATAATATGCAGCTCCTTTCATTTAAGGCGTTTATTTTTATTTTTATTTTTTATTATAAAGAGTCTAGAACTTTAGATAATAGTTACGTTACAATATTTTGACTTGTGTTAGTTTATGAATGGAACTCTCAAAAATAATTAATTCTTATTGATTGGGTTAGTGTTGTAGGCCTAATTGTAATTATGGCGGAGCCCGCACAATGATTGTGTAGGCTTAGTGAAAGGAAATGCAAGAATTATCTTTCACGTCGCGAGATGGCGGCAGGTTGATATAAGAAAAAGAAGACGAGCAGTCCATTAAGCGTCTCTGAGGCAGCCGTGGGTATGAGGTGTCAGCGACTTCATTTTTCTTAGTCTCGGCATATGAGGGCGTCTCATCTTCCCACCGACAGTGTACGGTCAGTGTACTCATAGCTGAGTGGGGTCTGGGACTGTTATTGGGTGGGGTAGGGGCGCAGGTGGGGCAGAAATCTCGAACCAAATTTCTGACCTGGCGTGGATTTGAACTCCTTACTTCTCGATTGACAGTCCACCACGCTAACCACAGTACCACTACACTGTACACAATCGAATGAATAAATTTTCTGTAAATAACTGCAGCGCTAGGCTACCTGTTTTCTTATTCTTATTCATTCACTCCGTCGCCTTCAGTGACGGCGCCAGCCCCCTAACTGCGGCTCAGCCCCCCCCCAAATAAAAGTGGCCAATCACTGCCAATGCCAGGAAGGTGGGGAGAAAGGGAATTTTAGCCCCCCAACCTGAAATCCTGGCGCCGCCACTGGTCGCCTTCCAAGTTCTCTTTACCTTAACAGAACCTAACGTAAACTCCTCATGTAGGCCTGTATTGTATTTTCGTTTATTCAAAACTGGCTGTCATAACGCAGCCAACGACAAAAGTGCGTAACTTATGGTTATAAGTAAAGAGCCTTGACAAGTTATATATGGATAATGTTCATATCTGTCCTGGATAATGTATTGTTAATGTTTTGGATTGTTATACACTATATTATGAGACCACACAGGGCAGCTATAGTAAGTGTTTTTGTGCAGCATGCGCGGTAGAAAGTTCTTGCTGTCCTTTGCTGGAATGACGAAAGGGTGGGGCCTAGGTCGGAGGTCATATCGACTTAGCCTATCGGTCGCTCCTGGCACATTCGACGTAAGACATGCCCGGGATCATTTATGATGGCGTTGAACAACACGTCATCAGCTCGGCTGGCCAGGCCATCGACAGTCGGGGCGTTCCTCCGCAGAAACCCCGCACTCCTCAGTCGCCTAGGCCTACCTTCTCTCTATTTGCTTCTGATAACTGCATTAAATGTTCGTAACTTGGTATCTTTTGACAAGTCGTTTAACATGACGCAGCACTCGTGAATCAGCTGGTGCCCGCGCTTAGCTTTTAAGCAGCGTTTTAGAAAATGTATTAGCTTACGAATACGAAATAGCCTAATTATATAGGGCTATAATAGGCCTATTATATAGACCTACCGGGAATTGTTCTCGCAACAGTCTTTCCACTTGCTTTACAACCAATCGGCAGTCGCATGGCAGTTGTGTGGCATAGAGAAAGCCGAAAAACACAGCGCTCGGAAAAATGCCGGCAATGACAGCAACGATCACGAGGTGGTGCCACTGAAACCGGCCTTTCGCATGGCAGCAGCGATGCTCGCAAGAAGCAGAAGTAGAAGAGGAGGAGCAACAAACGGCCGGACAGTCTGGTTGCTGCCGTGATGAATGGACTCCGACTGGCTTCTCCGATTTCATCGTCTCTTACATCTTTACCGTCACAGTTAAAGACAGATCTTCAACGGTAACACGTCACATAAGCTACCTGCAATAATGGTTTACACAAGCTTTATTATCGTCAACTGTAACGTAATGTAATGTAATTAGCAACTTCTATTGCGCCGGTGTATAATGCACAAGGCATCAACCGATGGCGCATCAAAACAATCCGTAATCAGGTCAACATCCAGAAGATCAGTCAGTAAGAGACAGAGAGACAGCCTATAAGGTGGATAAGCAATTGTGCTAGCAACTGTACGTGCTAGCATACGATATTTTAGCATTCTAATGATGACAGTTTTCCTCATCATGCCATCTGCCGGAGGGATTATGCGGTTATGGACCCGTGGGCGCAGGTGGTAGGTATAGGAGGTGGCTTTGACCGGCGGGAGCAGGTCATGCAGTGCATGGACCCATCCGCCAGGGCAGCAGTAAAGAGACTGTAGGCCTATACACCCTATACCCATAGGCGTATACCTACATAGAGGCACGACCCGCACGAGCCTCCTCTTGCTTTCTTTATATACTGGAACTTCTATTGACCCCAATGACCAGAATTTTGCCAATGGTCTGTGAAGTTGCCTCCTCTTGAATTTAAGTCTGACTACGCTTCTGCATATATGCCCGCATTTCCATGATTATTATATGGGACCATATGGATTCTGTATTATATCGGTTCCGCACGAGTATAGCCTATACTAGGCCTATAGGGCCTAGGTCTTATATGGGCTTAATATGGTCAGGGTAAGTCTGCAAAAATATTTCTAATGTTCACTTGCGTTGCGCAAATGCACAGACCTATAATAATTATGTCTGTTGATTTCACATGCGCGTCTACAAATATAGCATAATATATAGGCCCAACCTAATTTATTTTATAACAACGTTTTGGGATTGACGAATACACCTAGGCCCTACCTGGCTTTTAAAACGCTCGTATAGGGGGCCTACTAGCCTACCTATGGTTTCGTTACAACTCTGCCAGCGTAACTGTATAGGCCTACTTAAAATAGAAACTATGCTGCTACCCTCATTAACTACGGTACATATTAATTATTAATTTATTAGCCTAATAACGTATATCAATTTGTAACAACACAGAAAGCATCAGACGAACCATTAGCAGTCGAAGACTCTCGAAGGTTTGTCGTGCATGCATAAGATCGTCGTAGCATTAGACTGCTCTATTTTCTGACAATCGAAATCAAATTCTGACTTACACCGAGAAATCCGGGATGCTAGAACGCATGACCAGCGAATTAAGTGCCTGGGGCCCAGCAGCCATTGCTGCGAACACAGTAGTAGTTTATTGAGTCTATTTAAACGACAATGGACTATTTATAACCATACGCAGCCTCGCAGGCGACTTGACTAATTGTCAGCCATCCAAACGCATCAACCGCATGCTCTGCAATTAGCGCCTAGCCTAACCTAGTTTCACTATGGACGTGAGGCGCTTGTCGTGAGATGTCAGCACCGTCATTTCAAGGCGCATGCCTATACTAGGACTAACGAGCAATTTTATCGGAATTAGGTTAGACCGGTTATTACAATTACCGGCCTAACCTAATTCCATTGGAAATTAGAAACGCCTTTTATTTTTGTTATTATCACTTTGTTATTTTGTGCTCGTCGGTATAGGCCTATAGGCTAGGTTTGTTAAGTCCAGACTCTCTCTCTCTCTCTCTCTCTCTCTCTCTCTCTCTCTCTCTCCTCTCTCTCTCTCTCTCTCTCTCTCTCAGTGTGATTTTCCTTACAGGTTTTATTTTAGTTATAGTTATAGTTATAGTTAATGATTTTTTATTTTAGTTATAGTTATAGTTATAGTTAGTATTATTTTTTAGTTATAGTTATAGTTATAGTTAATGGATTTTTATTTTAGTTAATTTTAGTTACTACTTAGTTACAATAATTAAGTCTATAAGCAAAATTGTGCGTATCAATACGCTGTTTCACAATTTACTCAGAGCTATGAAAACCTTTGAAGCATGGATACATTCAGCTTCATCAATACACGAGTTTCCAAAGTAACTGACAAATTTCACAATAAAAATTTCGCAGTTTTTTCGTTCTCATTTATGTCGTATCGTCCATATTGCACTTCCTATTTTTATTTTTTGTATTAACGAAAATAAAGATGAATTTTCGTTAGTGTTATTTTCGTTATAGTTATAGTTATAGTTAATGATATTTTTTAGTTATAGTTATAGTTATCGTTAACGAAATCATTTTATTTTCGTTAACGAACATTTTCGTTATCGTTATCGTTAACGAAAATCACACTGCTCTCTCTCTCTCTCTCTCTCTCTCTCTCTCTCTCTCTCTCATCTCTCTCTCTCTCTCTCTGTCTCTCTGTCTGTCTGTCTGTCTGTCTGTCTCTGTCTCTGTCTGTCTGTCTCTCCCTCTCTCTCTCTCTCTCTCTCTCTCTCTCTCTCTATATATATATATATATATATATATATATATATACAGCCTATAATTACAAAACGGCCTACGTTATAAACTTATAGTCTCTGCCATTATATTCATCAGCAAGTCTCTGATTTGCATCTAGTTTTCTGAGTTTCTGCTTCTTTGATACCATCGATCACGTACCTTTTCTTCAACCACCGTCTTGATTCCTGGTTTGGCAACTCTTAGGCTAATTATACGCCTATAAATTAAGTGCTCTTCTTTGGTTCCGGTCTTGCCTGTCTTTCCTCTCCATCTATACAGAAGTAGGGCCTACAGAAGTAGAAATTATTTTTCACGATTTCACACGCTAAACGAATGAATGTGAGATCGCAGAGCAGAAGCAAATTTGGGGAGTGAATGACAAATGATTAATCCAATGAGTCGAGATCTGCTTCTAAAGTCCGACAACGTTCATGCTGACAAAAAGAACGACTGACAAGTTTTGGGAATGATATTCTGTCTGATCAACTTGAGAAAGTAAGCAATAATATTGATAAATATAGACTGAGACGTAGAATTCTTTTTATTTTGCCGTTAATTTCAAGAAGTCGCATACGTAAGACGGATATTTGACTATAATAATTGCCATATTGGAGCAACATACTTACTTACTCAGTGACCAAGTTTGAAAGTTGTTCTGAACGCTAACAACTTGTTTGTGAGACTTATAGGGCCCTGTCGAGCCCGGGCTGCTTAATTATGTATGGCAACTTTGCTTAAGTCAAATAACTTTTAATCAAAAAGCTAACTAAACCTCTAAAATATAATTGAGACAGCTAAATATGACTGCTTACAAAAACTTGTTATTTTTAATCTTTATAACGCAAAAGTTCGTAAAGTCGACTAGGCTATTTAGGAATATAAATCAGTGAGTTGAGGATGGGGCTGTGGGCGATACCATTTGAAGCAGCTGTAGGGGTGATGCATTGTGTCTTTGAGAAACAAATTGCCACAGTTATATCTAAACAATGTCCAAAATGATCGGATTATTATTAATTTTACTTATAAAAGCTCTTTAAAGAAGGTTTTATGTTGAAATTATTGAAATTTTAAATGATTTTGACAAATTGAGGTAAACCTTTGTAGGTAAGGTGGATGCTTTGACCCCTAATGGAGCGAGGCCAAGTGGTTGTGCCGCCAGTAGTGCTATATTACGTCAACGGTCAGCGCCTTGTCTTTCTACGGCGTGCGTTTCGTTTACGTTTCTATCGTTCGTCCGTTGACTTCGTCCCGTCTGACAAAACTTCTATTTCTCCAACAAAAAATGGTCAGTTCGCGTCGAAATTACCATGTTCTGGTTGCTTTCGTGCCGCCCAATATTCGCTGTTGGAAGTTGAGTGGGAGAGACGCGAGATACGGTGTATTTATTGGGAGGTAGTTTGAGCGGTCGTCTGCCATTGGACGGACGGGGCTTGGCCCGGGCGTCGGAGGCTCGGCCGACACCGCCGCCGCCGCCGACCGAGTTATTTCTACGGTTGTTTTCTCCGCGGCCTCCGCTGCTTCTTCGCCGTGCCTGGGTGTCATATTTCCCCTCATCTGAACCGCACAGTTTGCACTATGTTCGCAATTTATTAAACTGTCAGAATTTGGGCCAACTTAGCGGTTAATTATTAGAAATTTCGCCCCAGGGAAAGAAGTCTTCGAAGCGCGTTAGGTCTCTGAAGTTTAGCATACCATGTCGACTCGAACGGTGTGTAAAGCGTTTTTATCCTCTAAATTTAGCAGAAAGGTCCTATCTGGGAATTTGTTTATTTTCATCTGATTTGGAGTTGATTCTGGTATTGGGGTTTGGTGGTAAGTTTTTTATAAGTGGTGCTGCTCAAAATGGGGCTGACGGCTCGTTCTGGTCAGCTTCTGGGTTCTTATAGGCCTATAACTATAGACCTAGTAGTTACTTTGTTGTTGTTGTTGTTATTGTTTCTGCTGTTGCTCATTTTTAGTTTCAGTTTTCAGTTTATGCACACTCATTTAGAGTCATTCTGCATACAGTTGTTCATGAAATCTGCTGAAATACAGATATAGTCGGGGGCATAGCCAGAAAAAATTCGGAGGGGTTTCAAGTTTTTGGAGGGTTTTCCATTGGAAGTTGTCGTATTTTTCTACATTTTTTAGTTTTTTTATAACAGTAATGCATTTATTTGGGGTTGGGGTTTGAACCCGTAAACCACCCCTAAATAAGTCATGTATTTAGTTCAAGCAGGAGTGGTTTCTTCGAAGCTCTGCTGTGTGTAGGATTACATTCAATAAAAATTCCAACAGGGGTTTTCTGAGTTGTCTGATTTTAGGAATTTATTAACGTGGCTTATAATTAATTGGTTTATTTTGGCTTTCTTGAATGATGTGTTCACAGCTTTCTGAAAAGAGTGCAGATGTGCTTTAAATCATTTTGTAAAGTATTTATGGGATGTAGTTATATAGGCTAGTAGAATTGTTTAGTTTGGTGCATGCTGTAAAATATTTTTGCTTTCTGTTGTTGTAACTTTTCAGTCATCATCCAGAGAAAGTTCGTTGTGCATGACACCAAAGTCAACGTCACTGTCTGGTCAAATTCCAAAGTATGGGACGCTCATTCCTAACCGTGTATTCGTTGGTGGCATCTCAGGTGACGTAAGTATCTGCAGAAGACCGCTGAAAGGATTTAAAATCATATTAGTATGCTCAACTGTTTCAACAAGTATTGCTCAACGGTTTCAGAATTGATTTATTTCTGGAGATTCGATGCTAGAAATAGTTGACCCAGTTAGTACACTGGACTATTTTAGACTATTAGACCTGAGTTTGAAATCCAGAAAGCCATTATATATTGCTTGGAGTTGCTTGATCAGTAAACGTATGATTTATGTGTTTATTGCGTGAACAAGAAGAATTATCATGTAATATTATCGTCGTCAGAAATTAGAAAGAAATTCAAGTTGACACAAAGGCAACTTAAAACAGATAATAGTATGGTAGTGTTCGGCTTGTTCTGGGGCAACATGCCAGCGGGCAAAATTGTCAATCCCGCCCAGGAGATGCTCAATAATGTCAGTACAATAGTACATGTTCTTGTAAAGGAGTCGGGATATGAAGTTTCTATTGTCCTTTTGGTGGCAGTTTGTACCCATGGGTCGGAGTTCGAAGGTTGTAGCTGTGGCTGATCATGGCCCTGAATAAGAATCATTGGTCGCGACGGCCAATTGCTCCACTCCAGGGGCGGATGAAGGGAGAAACCCGTTGCGCTTTAACCTCTTCAGAAGTTTCCCGATCTTGGCGTTGTCGCGTGCCTGGGTAAACCTCCACCAGGCCGGCAATGCATTTATCAAAGATGCAACTGTGGTCATTCTTGCGACCACTTGGATGGCAGAAGGGGGAGGCTGTGAGATCGCAGGACTCGGAGAGCGTACATAGACGAGGCGCAGGATGACGGTACTTTGGTAAGATGTGGAGTCGTGCTGAGGTCGGAGCTGATGGTCACTCCCAGTACACAGATGAAGTTGACTCGCTCGGCTCTGGGTACTATCCGAGGAGGGTGAATAGTGCAGCTCCTTCCCTTCCTGAAGACGATTAGCTCACACATCTTAGATGAATTGAGGCGGAGGTTGTTGTCTTTGACCCATGTCGATGTGTGATCAAACTCTTCTGTAGCTGTTGCTGTTTTTTTGAGTCGACAAAGAGGAAGAATTATCGTGTAATATGAGAAGCTTATAACTTTTTAATTAGGTGAATTCTGCATATGTGTGTCGTGATTCAAAAGGTATGCTGGTACTTGCCAACAGCACGGTCGGTCAGAATAATTTGTTAAATTACCTGTATGTGGATAATGATAGTTCAAGTGGTCCCAAGGGCAGATCTAGGAGAGTGAGTTATCCGGGCATGTCCCCATTTGATTTTGGGACCATGCCAAATGAGTTTCCCCAAACCAGCAAAGAATAAAAGACAGAAGTGTCTGGTCAAGGAAGGTCTATGGAAGGACTATGGACATAAAGGAATTTTGGTGACTTGGAACCTTGAAAAACTCTTCAAATACCCAAAGTCCAAATGACTCGATTACAGTTCTTTCTCTGACTCCAAACAATAACTTGACCACAGTAAAATTAGCACCCCTCTTGTAACTTTGGCTCCCCCACTAACCTCATATAACTGAGATAGAAGACGTGTTAGTTTCAAATGGTAAATGGCTTTATGCAGAAATCTAATCTTTTGTTTGAATGTTTCTAGACTTCGGAAAACGAACTCAAGCAGTTTTTTTCTGCGTATGGTGCTGTGAAAGATTGTAAAATTATATTTGATCGTGGTGGCATTAGTAAAAGGTGAGTGGTACTTATGAACATAGAAATGGAGAGATAAGATTAAGACCAACAATGAGAGAAACATTTGACTTCATAAACAAACAAATAGAACTATGATAATTCATTTGCACATTGCAACCTATGGTTAGTGCTAGGAACTGAAAGTGATTTGTAAAGGTAAATAGTCTCTCAGTACAGCACTTGGTCCAAACTTGAATGAGCTGTTGAATAAGGACGTACTGTCAGTTTTTGTTTCATTGCCTGGTAGCCTTGGATCAGAAGCAGTAAATACTAACGCTGTAGGGCAAACTTATAAACTATTATGCTTGTGCAGAGTGATGCTGTAACACCATTATCAGTATACTTCAGTGTTTATTTGCTTCTATGCTTGCCATGATTTATGGTGTTTCAAGTTAACTGTTTGAAAACTGCAGAACGGAAATTGTAAGAAGATCCTGCAAGAACTTTTTATTAGCTAAGTTAATGTTAGTTTTGCTGAATGAATGATCAATAATGCAGTCAGATATCCCATTTGAAGCCAAATATATGTGCTACATGTGCTTCTGGTACTTTTACTTTGTCAATATAGCCTTGTTTGAGGTCAGGTAATAGCCATTTCCATCTGTAAGCCAAGTTAAGCACCTGAATGTTCTGGTTTTGCAGTTACGGATTTGTGACATTTGAAACACAGGAAGATGCTGAGAGAATCATCAAAAAAGAGGTTTGATCACATTTCATCCATTTTACAGTAAAATTCAGCTTGGTACTTGTCTTGATTTCTTTCTTGCCTTGTTTAACAACTGACTGCCTTCTATTCCTTCAAGGAACTGTAGTCAACTTCAGTTACTTTTGATTCCTTTAATTCAGTATTGATTCCTTTAATTCAGTAGAGTATAATCTAAAAGCTCATGCATTGAATTAGCTTACCATGCAGTTCTTTGTTGACAAGAAACAAGTGTTAAACAGGAATTTTCAGCTTTCTCATTGTATGTTTTTTCTGTTGTTTTGCAGGGAGAAAATCTGTTCTTTAGAGATAGGAAGTTGAATGTTGGACCAGCCATACGAAAGCAGGTTAGATCAAGAATCGTATAGAAAGCTTAGACTTTATTGTGAGTGGGAACGAACAATGGCCCACTTCTATGAACTACAAATAATTGGTCTTTTTGCATAATATCTGGAAAAAAATAATTGTGCTGTTAATGCATGCCTATGTAGATTAGGTACTGGAATTGAAAATGTTGGCATTTATGCTCCTGTAGCAGGAGTTGCTCTAAGAATTAAATGATTGTCATATTATCTTTAATAAAATACAGCCAATAGTAAAAACAAAGTTTTTTACTATATCCATCTAGTATCCCATAATGCGTCTTATGAAGCAGTCACCTCTACAAATATGTCATTATTCGTCGCCTCGATATCTATATTTAGAACGCTCTAAATATAGATATCGATGGGAAAAGGTGATTTCCCGATTCGAAAAGTTGAGTCCCCCGATTCTATAAGCTAGCTTTTGGGGGAGGTGAAATTTTGATATTGCGAGGGCGAGTCTATATGCCAAGTTTCACGACGATTGAATGATTGTAAGTGATCGAACTTCGTCGCAAGATTTGACTATTTAGCCTGTGGCTCAATCAAGCAAACATTCAAGCAATCAAGATTGCAAGAGTTAAACTAGAGATAGGGCCATTGAGAGATAGCAGCAGAAAAAGTGCCTTGAATTACACCAAATATTAAATGAAAATGTCCGCTACTTGAAAGCATGCAACAGTTGTGCATTTTTTCAGGCTGCTGTAGGCTAACAAACTATCTGGAAATCATAATCTTAAACTCCAAATTTCTAAAGCGCTACTGTAAGGCTAAGCACAGGGCACCAGCTTATTCACGAGTGCTGCATCTTATCAGAGTAGCTGTCCAGAGATCGATATCCAGTGGAAGTCCGAGTCCGGAGGCAGAGCAGACCAGAGAGAGGAAGCAGAGCTTTGGGAACTTTGTTTTTACTTCTCTGTGGCATTGTGTTTTTACTTGTATGGGCCATTATAATTATATTATGTTTGCATTCCACTTCAGTTTGAAAACTGGTTTTGGCCAAATTGTTGTAAGATTTAAATGAATTTTTTAATGTTATGGTAGATGAAATATGTCCTAAGAATATTAATATTTTTTATTTCAGCAAGCATTTCCAAAGCTTTATGGTATGTATTGTTTTAATGAACAGAACTTCAGTTTTACCTGTAGCATATTTATGGTTACCTTGAGTTTGACTCCTTATTTTGGAATTTTGTGAACCTATTATTAGTATAGAAGCTGAGTCATTTGAAATGAACCTGGATTTATGTTTGCACTGTATAAAATAAGAAAGCAAGCAGTTGTGTGTCAGTATATACCTAGATATGAATAAATAGAATATTATGTAAGACAGTATATTTCTATTATCACAATATAATATCGTGTTATAAACTTAATTATGTTGATGGATGAAACGAGTATTTATTATTTGTAATGGTTTATGATTTTCTCCTTGCATTTTTAGCTGAAGAATGCTTTTGCATCTTCCATTAATTTTGTTTTAACAATAGCTGATCTTTAGAATGATTGATGAAGTTGTGTGAAATCTGCATTATATTCTTCAGGTTTATTTGCAAATGAACACTTTTTCAATTTTAGCTGATCCGAATCTGTCGCACGTTGGTGGAAGTACCCTGATCTATCACAATGGCCTTACCTACTCTGTTCCAAATGGCATGACTGTTTACTGTCACCCTGAAGGATACTTGATGCCTGCACAGCCTCAGGTAAGTCAGTATTTGTCTGATGCATGTGCAGCCTCCGATCATAGCTACTTTAAATTTGTCAACTATTTAATCTATTCATTTGATACCTGTACAGCCTCAGGTATTAAGTATTCCCTGAAATCTTTTCAAGGGAGACAAAGTTGTGTTCTTGTTTCTCAAGTTCTTTTCATTTTGTTGTAATGGTCATAGTTCAATAGACTACATAGCTGTCAAAATTGTGACGGTGTTTTTTCTTCTGATGGAATTGAGCAGAAACTGCAAAATTCAGCATGTATCGTGGAATGCAAATTTCATGAAAAGGAGTGACAGATCTTTAAAATTATCCTGTCATGATTATTGCGTGTCACATTTATGCATTTATACAGGTTATTACTATTATTATTACTATTATTAAATATTATTATTATTATTAAGTAATTAGCCACTTATATGGTGCTGGTGTCGAATGCACAAGGCATTAACCAATGGTTTACCAATAGGAAGCGGTAGTCAGGTCAGTCAGTACCAGCAGGCATTAGTTGGTTGTCTTGATTCGTAATACTTAAATGGGTGAGCAACTGGCTATTCAGTTGCTACTTACCATGCTAGTTCTCGAAAACTGAAAAGTTGGTTCAAAGATAATAAAGCTAAAAGACTTGTAATATTTTGAATTTTTAGCAGACTGTTTATCCTGTGATGGTAACACCTCAGTCTTACATGTCAAGGCCGAACTATTTTCAGTCTCCGGTGAGTGAACTACGTGTGATGTACTATACTCTTAAAAGTAGTGTCTGCTAAGGGTAGACATTAGAGAGTAAACTATCTGATGTGCAGGCACGTTCAGTTTTGTCTAATACCTGGAAATTTGCTGGTTATCCTGTGACTAAAAGTTTTTTGGGGTTTAATTGCTGCTGCCAGCCCAAACATCCTTCAGCTTTGGGACCATGTCTGTGAGCACATCCTTGTGCTGTCCTCCGTTTGTGAGACAGTTGTAATGCATATGATATTATGAGCAAGATGCTGTGGTTAAAATATTTTCAACTGTTGTATGAATTAATATTAGTGGGTTTTATGACCTGATAAGGATGGATGTGTTTCAGTGAGTGCAATCATCTCAGTATTCATGCATCTACTGTGATTTATATTTTCTGTGTTTTGTTAGCCAAGTGCCACAACTCCAGCACAGTGGACTACAGCTGCTGGCCAGTGGAGATGGGCACCACAGGTAATTTGGACTTCTTTCAGTGTTGTCTGTCTGTTTTTGCTTCAGACAAATAAGTCTGTTTTAAAGGCGGCATTGTTATCACAGGCGCTGCCAGTTTTTAAATTGCTGGCAATGCCATTCAATAAAAGTCATGTAAGGTATGAAAGCTGGGTTTGGTTGGTGTACTGACAATGCTTTACCTTGCTGTATTTTATTCCACCTTGCTGTATTTTACTTTACCGTGTACGAATAGCAGATCATGGTTATTATACTAGTTTAAACTTCAGAAGTCATTAGAATTTTGTTTTCTGTGTAAATTCTTACAGCTTCAAATCTAATTGTGATCTGCAAACTTCGACATAGAAGACATCAGTTGTACATTATGTCTTACAGGAATATTTGTTTTTGTACACAGAATTCAGGTACTTCGCTGATTGCAGCTAACCCATACATCTATCCAGTTCAGACAATGGTCTCGCCTGAAGCCGCTATGTATGCTTCAAATGCCCAGACGTGCCAGTCCAACACAGATCTCACTGATGGTTCTGCTGGGGAGCCATTGGAGGTGACTTCATGTCGTTCCTTTAGTTCTGTTTATAAAATCTTGTAAATGCATCAGATAAAAGTCGTTTTGTATGTGATGAAATGGTTTGAAATATCATTGGCACTTTGTATTGCCACAGCACCTTCACCCATATATCATATGAAGTTTATTTGTTGTTAACTAACGATATTTGGGTGCACAGTAGCTGATTATTTTGAATGCTCATGTTGTATGCCGAATGTGGGTTTCAGCCAAACCCAAGACAGTTATTGTTTAACACTTTAAGTTTGCTGATAATGATTGCTGCACGGATTTCCTAGTAACTTTCAGTATACACTCGTCGTGAAAGTGTAAGGTCATTGAGCAAGTCCTTCTTTCACAATTGCCCAGTGCCTTCAAGAGCTGATGCTTGTTTTTAGATAGTGGTGCTTAATAAATAGAAGAAATTATAATAAATATATTTTTTGTCCAGATATTTTGAGCATTTTATGGTTTTTTATAGGCTGAATTGTACCCAGTAATTGTCTGTATCAGATCTTAGTAGTGATGTTGTCTTTCAGATGTTTTCTTTCTTTCTTGCAGTATTATTATGGAGCCCACTATCCAAGTGCTGCACTGTGCTGACGTTGCTAGCTGGGAAACTCGTTTGTACTAGAAAAACAGGAAACTGCGGATTCTGTTTTTTCAGAAGAGACCGTTATCGGTTTTATTACTGATCCAAAAAGAATTAAACTTGAATACATTGCTGCTAACATAGCGAAGGAATTGTCGTTGTGACGCTTGCTAGTCGACAAGCACCTGACCTGTCATGACACTTGGACTGACCTTTCGTGGCCTACTATGGAAACAGTAGTGGCTCTCTCAGCATCTGCTTCTTTTAAAAGATTTTTGTATATATTAATATTTATGTGTTTTGCACCAGTTCTTTGACAAACGTATTTTTAGACTTTTATGCCATGCAAGTATGTAACAAACTGTTTTTGACTTAATTGTCTTTGTTGCCTGTCTGGTCTACAATTAATGACATTTTTATTTAACTTAAATAACATCTTCTGTTTGATAACATGTTTTTTGAGAATAGAATTTTGAGTCATAATCTGCAGCTGTTACACTTTGTTATCAATGGTCTGCATTTCTGTAACCTCAAGGTTTTCTAGTTATTTTTTCTCGGTTTTTGTTTATATCTTGAGCATTATGATTGCTGTTGCAATAAGCAGTTGTTTCTCATGCACACCGTTGTCAGTATTAATCTTTTGTACAAGTATTGTTCTGAGTAATCATAATATGCCTTTGTTACTTGATATTATCTTGCTTAATGGCACATTTGAAATTAAGTCAATCTTAGATTAACTGATGTTCAGTCTTGCTGCTAACTTTTTCTTTTCTGCAGGATGTGTCAGACAATGCCAGTCAATAAAAGTCATATAAGCCATGGTTGTAATGTAATTTTTATGTATTGATTTTCCTTCAGCTCTGTAAATATGAAGGCTTCTTAGTAATTTTAATGTTTACTGTGCTCATCTGAGTGATTGCTTTAATTGACTTAAGGGTAATGTTCTTGCTTGTCTGCACTGCCTGGCTTTATGCTGCTTCCTTCATCAGGTGTGACACTTGAGTCATTATTGTATGCAGCACTTGAAAAGGTTTTGAATGCTGTTTTGTTTGTACATGATTAACTTTGAAATTTAATAAAAAAATGCATCTAATGAGCAGAAAATGTGTGTAGATAAGTTTGACATGAAAGGAAGTCTTAATAGATATTATGATAAGCATGTAAATATTCCTAGTTACTGTGTATAGATAGTTTCTTATTTTAGTTAAGTTGATAAAGCTAATGTCAGAAAACGGTCATGCACTTTCGAATTCTCATGCCCGCATTTTCATAAACATTTTAGCTGCATCTCGGCTATCTGGTGCACTGAAGCTTTATGCAACTGATTGTCCGTATGGCTTTGTGTGACAAAAGAACTCGGTGCCTTGTGTTTTCATACTGAAGTTGATGTGGTTTTTTGAAGTGACTTGGATGAAAGTCATTGTTTAGTCCTTTGCCCATACTCTTGTGAAATATTAATAGAATGTCAAGTCCCACATTTGTGCATGAGTATGGTTGAGCACATCACATGGAAAATGTTTATCATCGTTCACTGGCAACTGTTTTGTTACATCTTGGAAGTTACAAAGCACTAAGTTTTTGAATTAAACCACCTTGTACAGCACGTTTCTTCTCCCTTAATTACATCTTTTTACATCCTAAAACAGTACTCACTGGCTTTTTCCTTCTCTTGTTTGAAGTATTCTACATGTTGCTGCATTGTTGCAATTGGCTGTGTTTTTAAACTGGTTAAGTTATTGAACAAATTCACCTTCTCTTTAAGCACTTCATAATTTGTTCATAAAGCCACTTTGAAGAAATTGTTTCAGAAAAATTGTATACTATTTTTCAGTACTCTGTTACTAACGATCAGGTTAGATCAAGGGGCCAGTCCGGCCATAGCACTATCTGAGTTGGGAGCTGACCAGTGTCTTTGTATATTTAGCTCAGATTTGAAGATACTTGGAAGGTGTCCAGAGCACCAATGGAGCTTCTGAAATAGGTAATAAAAAATTGGGAAACTTGGAAAAGGACATTAAAAGATTAAATATTTAAGCTTACTAAACTCAAAAAGAGGTATCATCACATGCTTATGTTCATGGCCCCACTTCTACACTTTTAGATCCACTAGTGAATTGGGTGATGTTTGTAAAGTTGTTAGGCTTCACTGTGGAAAGCGTTTTCTAATAATTGTGGAGTTTCTTTGGCTGATTATCACAGTTTATGCAATTGTGTCTGAAAAGCAGGTAAACCCTGTGTGATGTTTTGAGGCTGCTGGATTTCCATTGTCCGGTTGGGCTATTTGTTCAGGTGTTGCTGGTACAGTAAGTTTGCTGATAATTAGTTACTGATTGCTGCAGTTGAATTCATAGATTTGCTGAACCTGCAATGAAATACTGGGTGCTGCTGGGTTTGGCATTCTGTGTATAGGCAGCACAGAAATTGAATTTAAGAAGGTTCCTTTGCCTTGGCAACTAGTTGTTTATTTAACTTTGTCTATAAAAACATAAATAATATGGAATGGCATTTAAGAAAGAACTGTGACGAAATACAATTTTTCTGAGATTTTACTTCTAACCTAATTTTTCTTTACTGAGAAATCTGTAATAATGATTCAGTAATAATAATAATGGTTGTACTATTACTAATATTCTGTAAATATCTCTTGAGCACATGTTGTGCACCAGTTTTTCATGTTTTTTTGTTTTGGGACTTTTAATATTTAATAGGATAATCTTACAATCTGTGGCTGTATCTTAGACATATCTTTTCCATGTAGCAGATTCTGTTCTTCAGTTCAGTCATACTGCATCATGTGGTGTATTTTTGTGGGGCTTAAGCACTGCTGTTCATTACTGCCAGGCAGTGTGTACATACTTATTTCTCCTAAGTTAAATGCAGTTGCTGATGCTTTAATTCCAGAGATTGGCTCATTTTTGAATTTATTCACAAAATGACCAGTAGAATACTTAAAAGTACAAAACTTGGTTAGAAAACACATTTAAAAAAGTTATTAAAGATGATATGTGCATTTTAGTTAAATTAAGCTTGTTCATTATTTACATTTGTGTCAATATCTCAATTTTTAGTAAACCTTGATCCAGTTTTTGACCGCTTTGTAGCACGATGTAATTATTGGTTTTACACTACTGTTATATGGGAACTGTAAACTTTTCTAGGAGTGTACTTGTGACAACTATCAGCACGAAATAATATCGTTAAATAAATCACTCGATTGTTGTTGTTTGTCATGGTGCAAAGTTTTCAACCTTGTTGTTTGAGGTTGATTACCGAGACAGATGAACAGGAAGATGTTGTGTAAAGGACAAACTGCAATATGTAATTATGCAAGAGGAGTTCGACCTGCATACCTTGACGTAGTAATCATCTGAGGGAAGCTTGAACCAACACAATGCAGTGTTGCAATTAAGGCAAGCCGTTAACCAATGAGCAATAGTGTCACAGTATACCTTTACTTTCTCGTCTTCCACAAGGTTTTGTTGTGGTCAAATACTTTAATAGCTGGGTGATCCTCATGTTTACCCATGGCCTTGCTCCTGCTGCATTTGCCAATCAATGATGAAGTGTTGTTGACTTAATTTTCTTACTTAGTCTTGGCATATGAAGGAGGGTGACCAGTCTTCTCCCTTACCGTCTCGTCGTCTTCCTACCGACATTGCATGGTCCGTGCACTATTGTTAAGTTGAGTTAGTTAGGGATACTATGAATCTTTTTGAAAAATGGGTCATGTAGGCAGAAACAATTTTGTCTGCAATTACAGTGGGATGGTTGCCAGAATAGCTCACTCGGGAAACGTATTTACGAGTTCCATGACTTCTCTGAAGTCAGTTTACAATAATTGCCAGGAAGTGGGCCAGATCTCTGCATGGGCTGCTGTCAGTCATGCAGTATGGGAAACAGGCCCACATGTTCTGTTCTACCTAACTCAAATGCCACCAGTGCAACGAATGAAGCCTGGCCGTTTTAAGGTCATTGTGGCACTCTTGCATTTGTAAACACCAACTGCCAGCTCTGCATTGAAGCTGAACACATAATTACGCATTCACATTATTTATTGACGTCATGTTTATTAACGAATCAACCCAGTTTTGATTTCAACTCTCAATTTACTTGTTTCATGTTGATTATTTTAATTTAATATCCTGGATATATCCACTAAGGTCTAATGCAATATTTCCGGGTTTTTCAATATCTCATTTTCAGGGTTGCATAGGCCCTAGGCACAGTGCCTCTGTACTTTACCTAATGGAGAATACGGCCCTGCAATGAAGTCTGGTTTTACGGTTATACATTCGAGAGACGTTTTTAGGGGTGACTGACAATGGAAGCCGAAATGGTCTGCATGAATTCCATCTGTACAGCTACAGTCAGTGGGCCAAGAGCGGGCCCGCGTTGGTTCTGGTGGAAACTAGCATGGGCGCATTGTAGGCCCAATATGTTAGGCTGTCGGAGCTGAGACCATAAATCAACATCAATAAAACACAATATTATTGTTTGGCTTTGACTTTTGAGTTGAATCGCCGTTTGAGATTATTGTGAGGCATATACGCCATGTGGGAATAGACGTAACAGCGGTTCCAAAGTTGAAGATTTATCAGAGAGCCGGTAATTAGGCTCGAGTTATGACGGCTCAAGACATGTTGCCAAAGTCGTCTTTATGGTATGAAACATGCCAGATGTAGTATGTACTAGGAACACGTTTGAGGTCTACTTCTGGTGTGGGACGTGCCAGCTAGTAGAGGCCCTACAGAATTGTTTGGCTTGTGAAGAGCAGCTTAACCGTACTGCCGTATTGTATACGGTCTTTATTTTCGGAACGGCTATAGCGCCATACCCTAGCGATCTGTGCAATTTATAGTAGTAGGCTAGACCTCGTAGTTTAAGTAGCAATTTATACTGTAGTATATAGTAGGCGTCGTAGTTTCAGTTTAACGACACTATGATGACAAAAATTATTAGCGTAGCCCTCCTCGTTCGTTCAGGCTTGGAAATGGCACTATCTGGCACTAAGGCACGGACGTGCAGTCGCGGAGTTTGTGTAATTTAGGCCTATAGCAGCTGATTCTGATTTCAATTTCCAGAGAACTTTGAATACTGTATACCCAAAGTTTCTTTATTATTGAAGATTCAGAGTTGTGAATTTTGATGTGATATATGCGACTATAGTAGGCCTATAATCGTAATCTCCAAACTTCTAAAGCCAAGCGCAGAGAACCAGCGTAATTATTCACGAGCGCAGCGTAGACTATAATATTCAGCTAGTATGCAATAGTCTGATAATCTTAAAACTTCTATAACGCCACCGCTAAATAACCGGTAATATTGGAATAATCCGAGAACTTATAAGCCTATAATTTTTATGGTGCACCACAGATTTGCTCAAGGCATCAGTTGACAGAATCTGATGGAAATAATCTAATAGGCCTACTAATCTAGCTAATACTAATAATTAAGATCATAATGAACTCACTTCTAAGATAACGCGACTTGGATTCTTAGGCTTTGAAGAAATCCGGATTTTACAATAATTTGGTCATTGTGCTTAAACCCAGCTTAGACTAAAATTAATTTACTATAAAATTCTTGTGTGGAGATGGTAACAGCGCCAAATAAATGGCAACAAGGAAGCTAGTAGGTCGGTTATCTCAGTGCTTAGGCGCCATTTTGTTTAGTGGACTGTGCGGAGAAGAGCAGAAAATCACGGAAAAATGACTAAATCGTCCGTCAGTCACTAATTAAAGTTTCGCATAGACTAAGACTAGACGATAGATCACGCAAAAAGAAGTTGTAGTTTAAATCTGCCTTACAAATGCGATCGTAACCTCCAAAGGTACAGAGAACTCAAAGTTGCTCGGATTTCATACACGGCTGTATACGCCCTAGCTGTGTTTCGGGCGATTTCCTAAACGGTGGACGGAGGGGCAGCTAAATTCTGGCCTCATATCGCCATCTATTTAATTACCTTCGTTTACTGAGTTTACACGCTTTCCGTTGCTATTAGCATTCTGTTTCGTTCCAATTGGCAAACGAATAATAAAATGATTTGAAGACACAAGCAGAATGCTTCTGAGCCGTCCGATTAGCGAAATTTTGAAAATGTAAAGTTGTTTGGATGTGATTGCTTCTAGTAGTTGAACCCTTTTCTCAGATATTCAATATAATGTTATATGCACTTTCAGATATTCAGTATTTGTGATCTGTATCAATTGCACCACTAGAAATGTCAGATGGGCTGTGAATAAGTGTCTAGAAGAGTCCACGTTTAAACGGGTGTGGGCCGAATCCCCGAAACCTGAATCCCTGAAACCCGAATCCCTGAAACGAATTTCGGCTGGATTCCCGAAATTGATTTTCGAAGTCCGACCCGAATGAACATAATTAACAAATATACATTTGAGTAGGCAGTATATCGATATACATCAAGGCCACGCTAGGTCTCTGGCATGTTTACAATTTAACTTTGAATAGCTCGGCTGCTTTCTAGAAAACTGTTTTCGGAAAATCGGGCTTTTGTCTGTTTTCAGCGTTTTCGGGGATTCGGGTTGACCCCATTTAAACCAGTCAATAAAGAATGTTTTGGCTTCGTTAGCATTTTAAATTGGACCAAGTAATTTGAGATATGAAAATATGTTATGATGGAGAATATAACATTTTGTTCCTGGTTGATTGCTACAGATCATATGATCACATCATAGATATCAGTGGTATTTATTTAACATGCAAAGCATCAGTTGATGATATGTGGAAACCAATGAAGTCAAAGCCAGAGGATCAGGCTACTGACAGAAAAGGAATAAGCCAGGTTGCTGACAATAGGTTAAGAATGAAGTAACCTGGTCTTTCTAAAGAGGAGCAGATGGATTGAGGAAATGAGTGCTGGAAGCTAGATCAAGTCTGAGAAAACCTCTGTTGCCCAGTTTTCACTTTAAATAAGACCATCCAGGAATAATCTGCTGTCACAACACTGCTGATCTGCAATGTTATGGTGTGATGATCTTATGATGATCTCAGATTCACAGTTCATGTAATTATTTAATTTTAAACTGCAATTCTGATAACACAAAGTCCTTCAGTTCTCATAAATGACCTGCAACTTTTACAAGGATCCATGGCATGAACAATGATCACTTGCTGAGTTGTGATGTGATCATGTGACATGTAGTGAGGATGATATGAGGATCCCTTTCAAACATGGATCATGGATGATTCAAACATTTCTTCAATCCTGTGACAGATAGTTGTTATTTATTGTTAGTTTTATTCTGTATATTAAATATAAAAAAATCTCAGAGATCAAGTGAACTTGAAAAGACAATTCACTTTCTGTTGACTCTGGGTCAATGAAAATGTGATAATTAATTTACAGGATTTTGGCAATGAAGCAACAATAATACAATATTTATTAGCAGTAGTAATAAGTTATTAAAATGCTATTTTTCCTATGGTCTTAGTTGGATTTATTTGGAGATAAACATAAAATTTTCCTGAAATCAGTTTCTGTCTGGACTGCAATCACACATATGTAGCATATATGAAGACTGGGATCTTATCAGGGATGGGCAAATTACTTGGAAAAAATGTAATTAAATTACAAATTACTTTGGGACATGAAATGTAATTTCAAAATACATGGGAAATGTAATTGAATTACAAATTACATATTGCACAATTTCAAGTAATTTCAATTGCGTAATTTCAATTTCTGCCCATCCCTGGATCTTATTAATCTGTCTCTTTTATAATTTAATCTAATCTTTAAATTTCATTGTGCAATTATCGTAAATAAGCGCTAGCATGAGTGTATAGTTGCTTCTGAGTAAATCCAAATTCTGTAATCAATTCTGTAGACTGCCACCAATCAAGATCACATTCAGCTACCTAGGTTACATGTATATTGGTTGTGAAATTTTGTATGTGCTCATTCAGCCCCTAACTATTCACCTGAGAACATTTGTTGAAATAGATCTCATGTAGTAAATGAAAAGCAAGGACCTTGTAATTGTTTACCGAACATTTATAAAAGCACTACTCAACGATTCAAAGGCACAACTTAGCCATGATGTAATAAATGGACAGTTGGACACGCATTGTGTTATACTTTTGGACAAGTTTACTTTGATGGAATATCTTTGATCAACTGATGGTGTAATTCTGTGCTGTTGTTGTTGATTTTCAGGTTGTCTGTCAATTCAGCTCTTAAATCCCACAATGAGTGGACCACCTCCACCTCCCCCACCCCCGGGGCCGCCGCCTCCACCGGCCATGGCACCTCCACAAATGTCCAAGTCAGATCAGCATGGGAGGTCGGCACTGCTGACAGACATCTCGAAAGGCGCAAAGCTCAAGTCAGCAAAACATTTAATGAATGACAGGAGCGGCCTGCAAACCGGTGCAGGCGGTACTACGGGTATGTATGAAGTCCTTTGTTTCATTTAAGGTCTAGCTTTTTCAGGGCAAAGCTTTTGTAATGCGATAAGTATAATTCTTGAGCTTTTTCCATAGATAAGTGCGATATATAAGCTTTAGCTTGTGACAAGCGTAATCTGAAAGCTTTTGTAGTATGAGAATTGTCATCCATAATCTTTTATCATGTGATAGCATAATCTGGAAGCTTTTATCTTGTAGTGTGTTTAATCTGTAGGCATCAGAACAGTTCTGTGATAACAATAATGTGCAAACTTTTTATCAATTAATAAGTGTTATCTGCAAGATTCTGTGCTATGATAGGCATAACCTTTAAACTGTTCCTGTGGTCAGAGTAATCTTGAAGCACATTGGTATAACATGTTTCAGCAGGAAGAGTTTGAAATGTTGATATTGAAAACCGGTGATAATCACTGGACATTTCTTGATCACACTTCCTGCTTGATAGTTTATCAGTTCTTGTCAGTTGTGGTCACATCTTGTGCCTTCCTGTTTCGTTTTAGTGACCGCAAGGCATGTATCAGTGCGTGTATGGTTAAGATGATTGCACATATTTGGAAAATAGATAATTTCGTTTGACTATTTTATCATGGAATTATGTTATAAGGGAATTAATTTATAGCATTTTGTTTTTGATACAATTACAAATGGACATAGTTTAAGCTAAGTGGCAGTGTTGCATTTACTATGCAATTTTGATGTGATAAGTACATGTGACATTGGTGTTATTGCTAAGACGGAACTGTGCTAAGTACTGCTAGAAAAGAGGTTATTAATTTTAGTTTCTTGTTGGTGTTTGTAATTACAGACTTGGTACAATGTTGCATGTATTGTTGATGTTTGTGATGGCATCCTTGTAACGGCAAGTGCTGTGTTACAGCGCCCTATAAAGTGTCGCCATTATTATTATTATTTATTATTATTATTGTTATGTATGCAGTATATCAGTAAGCAAGAGATCGGGTGAGAAGAAACATGTAGGAATTTTAGATAAGTGGAGTAGTGCACAATAATGGCCTAAAAATATTTAAAACTTCTAAAAAACATGGCCTGCTCTGGACATTTGGGCAGATTCTGGCATTGGGTGAAATAATTGAAGGAAAGAGGAAAAATTACAAAGGAATTCTATAATCGGACTCTTGTTAAACCCAATTTTATTGTTTTTTTATCATTATTTTGATTTCCCATTATAATCAAGCTAGGTGAGAAAAATACAATTCTTGAGTGTTGATATGCACCACCTTGTAATTTTTCTGCAGTATTAAGGGCATGTACAAGCAAGCATATAGCTGCATGAATTTGCCTTTCCCTTCTATTGATTGGTCATATTTGTTGCAAAATCAATAAATACTGCCATTCAAATTTAATCACCTGTTAGAATTTTTTGTACCAGTAATTATAATCACTAATTTATATAACACCACTTCTAGAGAACAAATCAGAGACAATTCAACCTGACAACACAATAGAATGGTTTCGAGAGCTTGCGGAAATGAGGCAAAGAAAAGCCAGCAAGCCCATTCTGCAGGTTACAAGGCAGGTATTTTGAGCACACACAGATTGGTCACTTAACTTTGCATGGTTTTCATCGGATCTTGTGAAACAAAATGTCCTGAGACAAGTCCATGATTGAAAAAAATAATAGCATGCAAAAACCGAGAATAAAAATAGGTATATGCACTGAAAGAAGGAAGGATGGAAGGTCTGTGTTATAAATATTGGAGGGAGGAAATGGAAACTGATGGCTGTGACGTCAGCTGGGGTATTCCAAATTTTGGGAATATCTGTTTCAAAGACGGGGAATTCCCATTTCGGTGACCAGTGTTTCCGTAATCAGATGTGGTATTGTAATGATTGTTGCCACTTGATGTTGACACGATACTGACAGATGCGGCGAAGTGAAGCAGTGTTGAGCCAAGTTAGTAGTATAATGGGTGTCTCTTCATATGAGACCGTGCTTGTCGGTGCTCAGCCATCCGTCTTTTCAGGGTTGATACTGATTGCCAAATTCAGTTGGAGGGTTATTAAAGCCCTCTGTCTTTTTGGGGTTGGTAATGCGTATCAAACTAATTTTGGAAATAAAAAAATTAAAAAGGTGTCCACTCTTTAGATTGTTGAGAAGTCTTTAAAAACCTTGGGGCCACATGTGTGAGGACTTCTACAAAGGCTTGTAAACAACTGTGTAACCTTTTTCTTTATATGATACAGGTAGATGGACTATGCTGGCGTATGTTGGAGGAGGTCTTTAGGAAGTGAGACGATGTGAAATGTGTCTATTAGAATCTGAGAATATAGCGCTGTCACAGTAGACTTGCTGTCTTTGTACAGTCTGGGGACTTGATCATTACAGGAAAAGGAGGAGGAGCTGGTGCTGGCATTAGACCAGTTATGCCACCAGGTTGTGAGAACGGACGCGTAACAGCTGGACGAGCGGCTGGATCTGCCGGTAGAGATTTCCTTACTATCTGCATGCTCTTCTGTCTTTCGTAGTCTGCTGTGGTTGTGGTCTTTGTCATATTAAACACAATAACTTTGTGATTTCCTTTGTAACCACGATCTTACCTTTGCTATCACATAACATAACGATGCGTAAATTTGTTACGTTAAATATTTTACCGATATATGGACTAATTGTCATAAATCACATTGAAAACATGCAAAATTGGTGAAAAATATGCCACAGCAATTATGGCAGAAAGTTGATAATACAGGTGATTTTACACAGTCGGTAATATTGTGCTCTTTATCACACCCAGATTCCTATTCTTGAACCAGCTGCTGTTTATTCCAGTTAATAGACAGTGCCTGTTTATTCGAACTTGCCTTAACTGTTCTGGGCACTATATTTGAAAGGCATCTTCAGAATTTAGAAGAGGCTCGTTTGATTTTGGAAGATGCCCAAAACGTAGCCTGGATGTTATTTAAGTTTCTGCTTTGGCCTTTGCCAGTATATTTCTGCTTTTCCTTCTGCTTGTCACTGCACCAAAATATATCAATTGTCTTTGTGTTGCTTTGGTTATATGGTGTTTCATCTGATTTGTTTTAACACTTCAACGATGAGCTGCTTTGGTTTCACAGTCGCTTTTAGTACACTCTCATTGTTAAAGTGTTTAAGTCTTATGGAATCTTCATTTTTCAGAATTCATGTGGTCTTTAATGAAACAGCTTACTTATGTTGCAGTTTGATAAAGGTATTTGTGTGTACTGCCTGAAATTGACCAGAATTTCAGCCAGGATTAGCTGCTACATCATTGATGTTAAAATTATTTCTTTTATTATTGTTATTATTATATTAGTATTACTGTTATTATTTTTCTTATATTATTTTTCAATCTGATGTATATATGACACGTCAGGATTACGAAAGGTAAGGGAAGCTAGGCTCACTTATGGTTATGGGTGGAAAAGGTGAGCACTGCTAAACGCCATTACCAGGTACTTTGATGGCCACAATAAGTAAGTGCTGATGGAGGAAAGTAGTTCTCTACTCCTGACTTATTAGCAAGGTGATAGCCTAGATGGTTGTTGAGAGCAAGACCATCTTGATTTATTGCACCTTGAGTGTCATAGATTATTATTATTACTGTTACTATTAACTGATGAGAGTGCTTTGTTACACGTGGCATAGTGGCGTCATAATTGATTTTAAGTACTTTGACCGTTGAGAGGTAAGAATGACTCAAATCAGGTCAAGAGCGTCATGATATGAATCACTGTTCAATAAATATGTTCTAGCAAAGTCAGGCAGACCTTCATGTTACCATATTGTAGGTGAACTGCAACAGTTAAACAACAGCACCCAGTCAACATAGTTTGTAGTATATAAATGAAGAAGAGACACAGTACGCTCTACATGTAGTCATGAAACACTAATAGCATTACCCTGATTGCAAGAAGGCGACTCTCCTTGAGACTGATGTTAATTCAACAAGCTAAGACTGGTGTACTGGCATTAGTTTTACAGATAATTGCTTGAGCATCATCAATTTTTTATGTTTTCCCATTGTTTATCATACGCCACATAACATATTTTATATTAATTCGATTAGTGTGATGTTATTAGTATCGAGAACTGAAAACACTTTGAGGTGAAAATAACAACTTAAAATAACAACTTCATTGAGCATACCATAAATATTGATCAAACTTAGTGAGTTTTGGCAGAAATTACTTTTTACCAAAGGAGAATCTATTGCACTGGTGGAAGATTGAGATTTCAAAGGCTGAAATTTTTGACCACCCTAATATAAGAACTATAACGTAAGTAAATGTGTATGGAAAGATACTATACTTGCTCGTGGAGAAAAGGCAAAGATGATGCATGTAGTAGGAGTGAATTGCTTCCAGGGCCTGCGTTATTTGTTGTGGATTCAATTAGCTTAGAATTACAGGCAGCCCTTCTTCCTTTGTTACACTGACAGCCTTGTGCAGTACAGACCTAAGAAACATCGGTCGTTAGTTGGCCTGGTTGTTTCTGTGTGATTTTCACCTGATTAGAGGACACAGCATTGAATAGAAACTTTGGCTGTTTGCTTTAACACTCTAATGACGAACTGCATTGATTTCCCAGTCGCTTTTAGTACACCCTCGTTGTTGAAGTGTTAAAAAAATGTCGGCAGCAACAAACTTAAAGCCAGAGATTGTGTGTAGATGGCTCGATATAGTCATCCTACTTCACTTGTTGCGCATTACCTGAATAGGTGGGCGTGTTTAAAAGACGTCAGTTGCTGACTGCTAAGTTTTTGAATTTTTAATAATAGTAATAATAAATTATATAGCAGTTACTGGATGGCATGAAATAGTGGTAATACGTGTGCCATTGACCTCTTGTGTCTGAGGTTCAAATCCGGTTGCCTCTTGATGTAAAATGGGTTGTCTGCTCTTTGCATTTCGTATTTAGAGCTTGACGTGAAGAAGTCGGTGTTGAAAAGAATTGGCCAAGACTTGCTGGGGTCTTTAAGTAAAGAAAAGCCACAGCTGATGTCTGTGACTCATGATGAGTTAGGTCTTTACAGGTTGCATTCGTCGTGACAGTCTTATGGTTAGCCTGTAGAGATCGGCAGAGTATAGGGCAGAAAGAGCTTTCAAGGTTCTTGTGCCTCTAGCAAACACAGCTATGTTTTTGAATTTTTAATAATAGTAATAATAAATTATATAGCAGTTACTGGATGGCATGAAATAGTGGTAATACGTGTGCCATTGACCTCTTGTGTCTGAGGTTCAAATCCGGTTGCCTCTTGATGTAAAATGGGTTGTCTGCTCTTTGCATTTCGTATTTAGAGCTTGACGTGAAGAAGTCGGTGTTGAAAAGAATTGGCCAAGACTTGCTGGGGTCTTTAAGTAAAGAAAAGCCACAGCTGATGTCTGTGACTCATGATGAGTTAGGTCTTTACAGGTTGCATTCGTCGTGACAGTCTTATGGTTAGCCTGTAGAGATCGGCAGAGTATAGGGCAGAAAGAGCTTTCAAGGTTCTTGTGCCTCTAGCAAACACAGCTATGAAATGAGTACACCGACTGTACAGTGTATTTACTGTGCTGTGGAAATGTCGTGCAGTGACATACAGAATTGGCCAACCACCCTCATATGCCCACACTAAGAAAATGATGTCGCGAACACACTGCATGCCAAGGCTGCCTTGTTGTGTTGGCTTAAGGACCTGCTGTTCTTGTTAGGTCCTTGGAAAGTGCTATATAAATGTCCAGTTATATGTATGCAGATTATAGTTGTTTGGAGCTATTTGGTCCGGATTTGGATTGTGAGGTTGCTCTAGACAATTTGAAGTATGCAGGATGTTGTTGAAGTATGCAGGATAATTGTGAAGTATGTACAATATTGTTGAAGTATGTAGACTGTTGTTGAAGTATGTAGACTATTGTTGAAGTATGTTGGATAATGTTGAAGTATGTTGGATATTCATTGGCCCTTGTAGAAGTGTTCATGGTGGTGCAAACACGTTGTGATCAAGAATTTCAGAGTCAAATACCCAATGAAAGAGTTCTCTCTTCGGTTCTGCCTTTCTCTCATTCTGTCTCTGTTCATTTCTGTCCCTGGCCCTATACTCTGGGAGAACCTTCTTTCACTGGATAAAATTGAATCGTTGATCTAATTATTGGCACACAGCCTTAGATCTGCACAGTGTCAAGGGACAGCTTGGCAACAACAAAGGATGGATGGATGGGTGGAGGGATCAGCTTCACTTACTCTTCCAGTTTGACCCAATTTCCAGTGGAAGGAGAGCAGGTGGTAAAATATCTGAATTAGATATATTCAGGGTTTTAATCCACTGCTATTTTGCGAGATTAAGTGGTGGTGATATTTCGGGTGAGATTTTCTATATGTTTATAGTTTCAGAGCACAAAGATAAAGGGCATCACAGATGAAGGATGTGTTACTGTTGTGTTTTGACTCACAACAGACGAATGCTTTGAGAAAGCAAATGTTTTTTACTGGTGGTGTCCAACAAATGGTCATATATCGGGACGCGGTGGTGTAGGGTATGGTGCCTTGCAGCCGGAGCGTTGCGGGTTCAATCCACCTCAAGCCGCCGCGTAGGGACCCTGGGCAAGTCCTTCACTGCAATTGCTCATGCGCTTCGGCGTGAAACTCCGATTCAGTGTCCGCGCTGTGAGAAGCCTCTGAGTAGAAATCTTGAAAGGGCGCTATAACAAGTGACCTTAATAAATAAATAAATAAATGTTGTTGCTTAAGCTATGAGAAGTCATCTCTTTTAACGGAAGACTCTTGTGCGTGTGTTGTGTGGTGTCAAAATTTCACCTACTGCCAGACAGTTTTGTCCTGTTATAAAATGCTATGAGGATTTGGTGCATACCAGTAATATGCATGTAATCTGCATATATGTAGTGCCTTTTTGAGGCTGAAAATGATTTGTTACTTGTGGAGCCGTTTGGGTTTTATTACCAGGAAGTTGTGTGTCTGGTTGGTTCTGGTTATGTAGCATCTATTAAGCAATTCACACATGGTTATTAGTGTGAATTTATTTATATGGCTCTGTTTAAGAACTTCACAAAGACGCTAAGCATGGTTATCGAGCAGACCTGTGCGACTTAGGACAGACGGAAAATGCGTGTCTTCAGCTGTTGATGTTCTTGCATTTAGCCAACAACAAAGTGGAGTTGATCTGCTGCCCAGTACCAGCTCCACGAAGCAGCACCGTGGGCTATTCGAACTCGTTCAGTGGCGTTGGGTCCACCACTAGGCATCCTCCATCAGTGCCACAGAGGCCCGCCGCACCGCACCACCACCAGTCGCCAGGGGCATCGGCGACCGTCCATCACTCGCGTTCACTGAGGGAGAAGCCTCTTGGGCCGCCTCCACCGCCTCCTCCCCCATCATGCTCATCATCCTCATGGTCACCGTCTTCGTCGTCATTGCACAATGGTATCATTTGACCTTTGTCTGGCATGGACGTGCATTTCCTTTTCGTAGACTTCGTTCAACTGCATGACCTCTAATGAGTTGCAGTGATTTGCTGCGAGCCTTCGTTCAGCTCTTGCCGCTCGCTGGAACAATCATCTTCGACGTTGTCCTCTTTTTTCTTGTTTTTCTTGGCTCTGAATTGAAATCTCTTCTGAAGATTGTTGTTGATGTTGTTTTCGTTTGGTGTGGATTAGAGGTGTTTGGTTGCATTTTTTAGTTGTTGATTGCTTGTTTTGTTTTTCAGTTGTTGACAGTTTTTGTTTTTTTTTGAATGGTTTTGTTTTGTTGTTTTAATAGTTTTCTGGATGTATTTGTGTAGGAAAAATATTGTAGATGGGGATGCAGTGTTGATACTGAGAAGACAACAATTTTGCTTTTGGTTAATTTTATTTCTTTGTGGAAAGCCACGAAGAGGCTCATATGTTGCTTTTGAGAAAACTGATAGAATTCTTATCAACAAATCTGTCCAAAACTACACATCCTCATTCAGCAGAAGGAAGTGTAAGTATCTTAAACATGCCTATGCACAGCACTTTTGAAAGGTTCATAACATCACTCTATCAAACCCAGATACATTAATAAAGTCTGCTGGTTTGCTTGCATAAGAATAGAATGTATGGACGATGTATTCTCGAGTGGATAGTGAGTTATTATTTGGTCAACAACAATCTGGACCATCCGTCTGCTGTTTAATGCTAATCTATTTTAAAAACAGCATTGAACTGCAGGTTAAATTTCCGCGCAACTAACGATCAAAACAAACTAGTCTCCCTATCTCAGGTAGCAGGAATTTGTATTATGTACATTTTGTCGCCTTCTCTTCTGTCTGTAGTAGCACATCAATGAAATTTGGTCTTGCGTAAAACAGACAGTTTTGCCTAAGTTGCTAAATAGTTGTCTAGTCCAGATGTCCTCTTAAATAGGTTAAATTTATGTAGCATGAGAATATTTTACAAATGAAGCTCTCAACTAAATCTATACTATAAAACATACTATATAGTCCAAGATCAAACTGTAATTCAGGGTGAATAAAGGATACTGGGCCTCTGAGTGGAAAAACGACGACCCCCATGAGGCTGCGATATTTAGGAGTGGGAAAACTTCTCCTAACTGGTTTAAATTATGTCCTTATAGTTGCCTTTTGCTGCTGTTCATGAGTCTTGCTAATTTGCTGCCTTGTGAAAGAAAGGCTGCACAAAAAGCAATGGTTATTGTGCTAATCTGATTGTTGGATTGCTTTCGTGGAGTGGAAAGAAAAACCAAGCTGGTGATAGTGGTGAATATATCCACCATCATATAAGCCGCTTCTTTGTTAGAGGAGATATTCTTGAGTGCTATGCATTATCAGGCATGGGGGGGGGTTGCCATTAGTGCTGCTAAATATTTGGACCAATTTTTGTACAAATGAACTTAAAAGGCAAAGTCACTGCCCTATACTTGCATAGATATTCGTGCTTAAGCATTTATTTTTGTTACTGAACTATTGTAAAGCATGATACACATTCAATACATACAATATTCATTATTATTATTACACAATTAATTTTAATACAGTTAATATTTTCAATGAAATCAGGTCGCTGCTTTTGGTTTAATGGTATATGCCACTCGGCTTCAAGAATAACTTCTGCGGTGGCCCGCGGGGTCAAAAAGGTTGGACAGCACTGACATAAGCGCTTCTTTTGTTAGCGGAGATATTCTTGAGTGCTATGCATTATCAGGCATGGGGGTGGGGGGTTAACCATTAGTGCTGCTGACATTTGGACCATGTTTTATTTTATCAGAGAACTTATAAAGCAACCATAATTTTTCTCCTAATATCAGCTGATGGCATGCTGCGGGCTCTTTGATCTGGGAAAAGTGCTCGAAAGGCTTCATGGGGAAGCTGAATAGGTCAATTAAAATGTATGCTTGTTGTATACTACGGTGTCATTAATTTATTAATTGCTTATAAATCAGAATTGTTATTTGATAGGTTGTTTTAGTACCAAAAGAATGCTGGCCATATACTATGTATCATTAATTTATTAGTTAATTACTTGTCATGATCCTTATTTGATAGGTCGTTAACCTCGTTTCAGTGTCAGCACTATTCCTCAACTTGTTAACCAGAGCAATGAGGTTTGAAGGGATAGTTGCTTTGTGTCAACCCACAATGCCTGTCTTATCTGCAAGGAAACAGAACTTGCCTTGGTATTTGACAATGCACAGGTGCGGGTTTCATTGGTTAGGGGACTTCTTGTGTATAAGTATTATGCATTCATGTATATACTGATAGTTTTATCAGTATTATGCACTTTAATTGATGCTAAGAATAGATGTACTGCAGGTCACTGCAAACCTTAGGTGTTGGGGTTGGCCGGTTGGGATTGAGGGTTGTTGGCTAGGAGGTCCAAGGCTAGGAGGTGGAATGAAGACCAGGACAAAGACTCTGACTCATGATCTACCCTCCTCCACTTAACTGACTCAGAGACTGTGAAAAAACAAAGCAGACATAATACACTGATAAAACATCCGCCTCAATTCCTTTTCAGACTTAAGGAATTCTGATGCCGTTACACTCACACGTGCATGCACACACACACATGTATGTATGTGTGCATGTATAGTTGTATACATATGCAATATTATGCATGCATATCTGCCTTGTGTGTATATATATATATATTGTATTTTATATTCATATATACTTGTATTTATTGAGTACCTGTTTTTTGCAGTTAGTTTGCACAGATGCCTGTGGTTGCTCTTTTAGGATGGGGACTATGATTGAACTGAGAATGCAGTGCTCATTCCTCATAACATGGGCCATAAATAATTATGATTATGTCTGTCGTATTATACTGCTTGTTCTATCTCTCTGTCCATTTCTTGTGTTAGAATCAAAGTACCTGAAACCTGCTTATAAAATGCTTTACGAGTATATCTAATGGCTATATTGTAATTGTAATTGTAATTTAATTGGTGTTGCCATAATATATCAACTCATGCTTGCTTCAAGTAAAGCTGTATGGTAGTCAGAAATGTGGTCTGAAGCCAGTCAGAATCTGATAGGTTAGAGGAACTGGAAGTGAGGACTAATATTGAGAAGATGCTAGTTCTGATTTAAGACTTGGGTCCTGGATGCAATAGGGAACTTCAGATTATCATGAAAATATCACGTAACTGTTAAGTGTTGGAATTCAACTTGACCCTTTTTCAGTGATTACCAGAGTCTGAAAGCTGTTGAGCCCAGTGGATGGTCACTGGAATAACAAGGAAAGGATAATCTATGCAACGGATGTTGATGGTCGTTTTTCTGTCATTACATATCTGGTCATAACTCCATATTCCAGATTCTTCTCTCTAGAAGCCACACTAGTATTGTTTAATATCTTGTTTTGTGGTTTGCATGCGAAATTAAAAAGTCTGTTAAAGAGGTCGAAATTAAGGAGTATCAACTAATCATGCATAGTAGCGTTTCTTTTGCAAATGCTAGAACTTTCAGTATTCTTGTCGTATTTTATTTGCGTTGATTTCTTCTGATTGTGTTGCTGTTGTGTTTAGCATGTGGCTCTTGAGCTGTGACAGTTACTTTGTACCTGTAGTCTGATAATTATTCGCCAGCGCTGGCTCACAAGTTGAGAGAGCCTATCTTCCGGCCTACCGGACCACCTGTATCAGTCTCTAGTCGGTGTTTATCGCATGTGGGCTAATCTGGTTTCTATGTAGAGCTTTGCTTGCTAACACAATCGTCCCTGAACTTGTTCTTATATTTCTCAAGCTTCCCTTCAGATGACATAATGAAAACGCCACACTTTAAATTTGGAAAATTTATATGTATTGGTCAATTTTCCTGTTATGTTCCGTGTAAGTCATAGTTGAAAAAAAACTTTTTTGTTTTTTATTATTTTCCAAAAATCGTCGTTTTTTTCGTTTTTTATTTCTCCTCTCGTTTTTTTCCGTTTTTTATTTTTTTTATGTAACTTTATTTATTTATTTACCGTCTGTTACTATTTTGTTTAATTTTATTTTGTCTGATATCCCTTACTTTGCCTCTGTCCTTTCAAGGATTCTTCTAATTTACGTCACTATTTAGTGTCATCAGCTGAGAAATAAACAGCAGAGTACAGGAAATAAAATTTATAAAAGTTATTTGAATTTCTAAGTTATCCAAAATGTTGCCTTTGTACTCAGTAATCTCTGATTGACTGATAAACTGACAGATATTACTCCATATTAAGTTCTTATATAAGTCAGAATTGTAAGTAGACCTACAATTTTTAATTAAGTACACTCTATGCTTACAAAGTTTAGTTTTTAATTGCTTATGTCAGCATGGATTTATGTGGACTTATGTATACAATTTAAATTTGAAAAGATTTCAATATTTTTATTTTCTCAATTTCTTTTTAAACCAAAGTTATGAAAAAGAAAATATTTGTTGTAGATTACTGGTAGCCGATTTGGTGTTTACTAATAAAGTTAAGTTATTTGCTGACTAAAATTAAATTGTGTAAACAAGGTTCTTAATTTTAAAATGCAGTAAAAGATGTAGCAAAGTAAAATTATTTTCTTTTCCGTTTTTTCTCGTTTTTTTCCGTTTTTTATTTTTTCAATAAAACGACGTTTTTTTCCGTTTTTTATTTTCATTTGACCGTTTTTAACAACTATGGTGTAAGTCAAGAAAAAACACCGAGTTTTGTGATTGTTGCTGCCATATTTGTGCTTTCAGAGCCGATAAATCCTTCAATAGTTTGTGTGTAAGGAGCTTTTTCAGAGGCATTTCTAAATAGCTAGTTTCCTCTTTACCAAAGAGCAGAGTGAAAGTTTATGAGGGGCAAGGACGTATTTAACTTCAAACGTCCACAAAACTTTTATTGAGCAGAACTGCATTTTTTATACCCTTTCTGTAGCACCCAGTTTAGTGGGCAACCTTAATCTGTTCAGTAAGGATGAGCTTTGGGGAGGGGCTGTGGCTTGACCCCAAACTTAGATCGAGGGCAGCGTTTGATTGTCCCTTGTCAGAATCATCTACTACCGGTATGTTCTTTCTGACACATTTAATAGCCAGCAGCACAGAACAGGGTCTCGCTCACTGGGTCTTCCAGTTAACAAAGAGGATCGGTTTACTGTGTTGCTTGTGTGACTAAGTGTTGTTGTGTGCTGCAGGAGGAAGACAACCACATGGTGGCGGAGGAGGAGGAGGAGGGGCCAGTGGGACTGGCACCGTTCGAAATGCACCGCCTGGTCTCGGTGATCTGTTTGGTGGAGGCATACCAAAACTCAAAGGTAATCTTAGCCAATCTAATCTAACATCGTATCGTCTAACAAAATCTGCTCTCCTCCTAATTTAATCTAGCATGAAATGGTTTGAGGCAGTTGGAGTCTGGTCAGGTGTGCTGCTGTTCTTTTCCTATGATATGCTTTGTTAATGATCAGGTTCTTATCTGATAAGGGCAGGGTTGGGTTAATGCCAGCAAGAACCTATTTTTGCCAGCAAAAAAACTATTTTTTCTCTTATGCGTACATACATAGGTACAACCTGGTACATACATACATACTTATCCCTTATGTTATGTTGATTAATATTCTTAATATAGCGTCTTCTTTAGTAACCGCTGAAAGGGGCAACCAAAGTGATTATCTCACTGTTTCAAAGTTGTGTGGGTATTTTATAGGCGCTGGTTCTAACACAGTAGGTCGGTCGGCGGGAGGCCGTGGTGGCGACCGAGTGAGCAATGGATCCGTCGAAAACTTTCCGCCTCCGCCTCCACTGTCTTCCAAACCCTCCATCGACTTCTCCGATGGCGCATCTTCGACAGTCGGTCGATCGTCAGGGTCCCGCATGAGCGGAGGTTTTCCTCCTCCACCGTCTCCCTCTCAACTGTCGCGACCGCTGCCCGGCGTTCCTGGGCCTCGTCCGTCAGGCCCTCCGCCGCCTCCGACGCGGGCCCCGCCGCCCGTCAGGCCCCACGAAAATGGCCAGACTTCGCAAGGGTACAACAATCGGGCGCTGCCGCAGACCCCCAGCCTTCCCCCCAAGCCGCCTGAGAGGAAGGACAGCGTCGGACCGCCGCCACCCCCATTTCGGGCAGCCAACGGACCGCCGCCGCCTCCCAACAGGGGGCCTCCTGGTCACGCACCGCTGCCTGCGCGACCACCACCTGTGGGAAGGAGCGGTCCACCGTCTGGACCTCCGCCGCCACCTGGACCGGCGAGGACGAATGTTGCGCCACCGCCGCCACCCCCAGTTCGACCACCTGTCAGCGTCAACAGAACCAACTCCACGGCATCCTCTGGGTCAGGTAGGAATTAGGACACATGACGACAACCGGAACAGCTTGTCTGTACCAGGCCATTTATTTAGTGCCATTTAGCACCTCTCTGCATCATTTGTAGTATATAATTATGTACTTATCCAGTAGCTCTGCTCTAAACTGACGCAGTGCCATTTTCAAATACAGTACCCATATTTGTAAATAGACCCTATGTTTATGTCTGAACATATACCTGTACAGGTACAGTACTGTGAAAAAGTATGTGGACAGCATATAAATAGTAGGAAAAAATCGATTTTCATGTATGTATGTATGTATGTATGTATGTATGTATGTACACTGTATGTATGTATGTATGTATGTATGTACAATTGTACATATGTATGTATGTATGTATGTATGTACATGTATGTATGTATGTATATATGTACATATGTATGCATGTATGTATGTATGTATGTATGTATATATATATATATGTACGTATGTATGTATGTATGTATGTATGTCTGTAGAAAACATGATCTTCCGGTGCTGTCCACATACTTTTTCACAGATCTGTATATAAAACGTCTGTAATGGAACTTTTCGAAAGCGCTAGTTAGCAGAATGAGTTTCATTGTGTAATGTGTATATGGCTAACAAGTGACGTTTAACTTGGCCTCTGATATTCGTAAAACCGGTTTAAATCTGAGTATGCATTTGTCCTGCGTCTACTCAACTCACTTTAGCTCGCCGTATTGAAGCTCTTTCCCATGACTTGCATTTGTGGATGTCTTCCAATCGCCTTTCGCTAAACTCTTCCAAAACTCAACTTATTTGGCTTGGCACACCCCAACAACTTCTGAAAATTGACTTTTCGCTTCTCTCTGAAAACTTTCCCAATTTTACGTTCTCTACTTGTGTGCGTGACCTAGGTGTCACTTTGGACAGCGCTCTCACTTTTTCTGCTCATGTAACCAACCTTACACGATCCTCTTACTTTCACCTACGGCGTCTCAGGGT
Source organism: Aporrectodea caliginosa (assembly GCA_020284085.1). Classification (NCBI taxonomy): domain Eukaryota; kingdom Metazoa; phylum Annelida; class Clitellata; order Crassiclitellata; family Lumbricidae; genus Aporrectodea; species Aporrectodea caliginosa. The sequence continues at coordinate 2,772,139 of JACEVL010000008.1, forward strand.
TATTCGCAGATCTGTTCCTCTCTCTACCATGGCATCCATTGTCCATGCATTTGTCTGTTCCAGAATTGATTATTGCAACTCCCTACTTATTGGTCTTCCCAAGGTCCGTCTATACCCTATTCAATCTGTTCTCAATACTGCTGCTCGATTGATTGCTCACCTTCCTAAATACTCCCATATATCATCATTCATGGTTAACCAACTGCATTGGCTTCCTCTCTCTGACCGCATTCAGTTTGAAGTCCTTGCTTTGGTCCTCAAATCCAAACTGGGACTTGCTCCAAAATACCTCAGGGATGTAATTCGTCCTCCTCTTTCTGCATCTTCTCATCGGCCTTTACGATCTCTGGACCGATCTGACTTCTTTGTCCCACGAGCTAGGACTACGATTGCTCAAACTCGATCCTTTGCCATCATTGGGCCCTCTTTATGGAATGCCCTTCACTTCACTTTGCGTGAGACTTTCCTTTCTGGATCATTGTCTTCATCTCTCTCTCTCTCCTTAAAACATATTTCTTCTCTCGGGGTTCTCGCACTGGGAGCGCTACTGAATGGCCTCGGCTGTGAGCGGCGCTATATAAATTACTAATTACATTACATTACATTACATTACATTGTTACTGAAGCATCATGGGAGAGAGATCTGGACAACACTAGCCATGTAGAGCTTGGTTGACATTGTTTAGGTATTTCTAGGAGTTGGATAAGTTTTGTTGAGGTGTATTGTAGATGGCTGGTTAAATGCCTAAGTGCTAGACCCAGATCCACTGCATCCGATGCTGTGCTTGGATCTTGTGGTGGTGTTGTTTGATTGCTTGTTAATGAAAGTGTGTATTTATTCTTCGTTTGTTGGGCAGAGTTTGAAGCAATGTTCCAGTTTCCGACGGATCTTCCGCATCCAGATCACTTCACTCCCTCAAACAAGACTTACCCCAGCCAAAACCCCAACAGAAAAGGATCCACTAACAGTCAGTACATTCTTGGCATTTAATTTTTGTTTAGTGGGTCATGTATATGATCCAATTATTTATTTTTTTTTGTACATGTAGTTAAGATTTTGACACATGTTTAATTAGAAAGACGACAGTTCTTTGTCGCCATCTGTACTGCCTTTAATTTGGTGACCCTTTTCAAGCGGAACTCTGGTTCCTTCTGGGTCTACAGGTTGTTTCTCGATACCCGTGTTAATGTTTCATGTCTGTATTCTGTTTTGTTGACGTTTTTGGGATTCAATAAACAAAGAGTGAATGAATTATTGATACAATTCCTCCCATTTCATTCTATGATTCTTACGAGTTACTGGATCTGATTCATCCTTGATATATTCAGTGATTTATCATATGATTTATTTATTCTACAATTCATTCATCTTTGGTTTATTCAATCACTCATCTGTGATGAATAACAGTATTAATTTTTTTTTAATAGTAACACCCGGTAGTTTGATTCTTGAGAATCGTCTTAAGAGTGGTTCAGCCAGTATTGTTGCATTACTGTTATGTTGAGCTGAAAACTGAAGTCGTCAAGTGATGAGTCATTACATTTGATTGTTATTGCTGTTGACGTTTCAGCTAACCGAAGACCAGTTCCTCCTCCGCCTCCTCCCGGTGGACCATAGGACCCCATCCACAGCAGCAGCGGAATGACCGAGGATCCAGGAAACGGAGGAAGACAATTCATGCATACGACTGCGACGCCTCTGTCGTTGTCCATAGTGCTTTCAGCCATCTCGTGCTGCCACCTGATGGAAAGGAAATTGTGTCACTACTTATATCTGACATATATTTATGTATTATATATATATGTATGTATGTATACATACATACATACATGTGTATATATATGCATAAATACATACATAAGAAGCTAATGATTTTCGTATGGTATTCTGCGCCGTCGGATGCCTGTTTTGTGTGTATCTGCCTACGAATAATGTGACGTGGGTGGATAGTTATGCCTTTGCATATCAGATGCATTGTATACAGATTTGTATGCATGTGTGTTTACGTTTGCTTGTAAATACATGCGGTTAGGTTAAGTAATATATATGCACATATATTTATATATATATATATGTATAAATAATTTATGTAAATTACATGTGCTTGCATGCATATATATATATATATGTGTGTGTGGTTTGACAAATGACGTCATCAAAGTGCGTGCTTTTTGGCATGGTGATGTAAAATGCTGGCAGACAATATGTGTGTATGTATGCTTGGCTGTGTTTGTTTAGTGTGTTTGGGTGAGTGGTTACTGATGCGGGTGTAGATGGTGGTGTTGCCACCAATTGATTATTTATCCATTTTGACATCTCGACTAATTGGTTGTTTAAGTTTAATTATGATTTCAAGGCAATTTTTGTTGCTAACGTGTTAGGCGCCAACCTCCCAGTCCTTCTTATCACAGAACATATGCATTGAGGCGTATGTTTGTAGTAAGGGAAATGCATTATGTTGACTGCTACTTAGTTTTGTGATGTTGTTTTGAAATTTGCTTTCGAGTAGTCGATGACAATTTCAATTTACATTGGCCAAATATTAAGCATCATGTCAAACGCTTGCATTTACGGTCTGAATGTTGGCGTGAGTTGCCATTGAAGAACGCCTACCGATGTACCATATCTTATGCTGTAATGTTATATTTAAAAACATGATTGCCAAGTGTATTTTTGCCTTGGTTTCTGGGGTTTGATTACTAATTGTTAATTAATTATTAATTTGCTGTATGCCGAGAACGGTTATGAGTGTTGCTGTGGTGGTGTTGTTTGCGCGCTTAAATTGTAAGATACTGTAATCCCAGGACCAAGTAAGTCTCTTAGGCAGAGTGAATGCGCAATTATCTCTCCTTTAGGTACTTAAGTGTATGAACGTGCGACGGCATCCTACGTGATTATGTTAACGTAAATGTGTGTGTTTACGAGCGTGTAAGCTGGTAATTCCGTTTTGTATCTCTGTATGTTCTGATCGTAACAGGTGCAAGACTTGTCGGCCGAACGTTTTTCAGGAAAGCACTGACTGAACAGTTTTGATTCGAAACTTGAATGTAAATCACCATCGAATAACGTGTAAAATTGTGACGTATCTGCTTTGTTTTGGCGTGCTTTGCTCCAGCGCGTCGTCTTTTAGTTAATCTGGAACATCATCATTTCATTATCAGCTGAACATATTTTTATCCTCTAACGGTTGTAATCATCTCGTCGTCTTCTGAGTTAGCAGCGTTTCTTTTCGGCCCATTAGTCTTTAATGCAGTCTGTTCTCAACTACTTTTGCACTGTGACACAAGTATCAACATATCCCACTTCTGTATTTACATATGCACTGCGGTTAATATCACAGAAGATAAACTTATTCGTGTGAATCGACTACTGTTCGTGTATATAGGTTTTATTATTTCACTGTAGAGGTCGCCATCTATCTGTCTTTGTTCACACTTTGAAGCTGTGTTGGTGAGAGTGTGTGGCTGAAATGCACATACACTGAAGCCTCCTTAGAATATGCTTTGACTGGAGGTGTGGATTTGAAATGTCATTCAGAGCTTTTGTATCAAGCAATTGCGTTGTAAGGTGATCCTTGTGCCTGGATAGTTGTATGGCACCTTTTAAGCTCTTCAAAGCTTCTCTCAGACGCCAAAGAAGGAGGGCGTAATGTATATATACATGTGTGTGCACACCTTAGCATGTGCACTATTTTGTTATTATTAGGCAACTAATGTATCTCAATGATTGACGGTTTACGTAATGATGAAACTTGATTTGAAATGATGGCGATTTTGCGCCGTTTTTGGCAGTTAATGTCGCAACGAGTTTTGCTTGATAAAGGAACACAGAATTTGTTCTGAAGATAAGTGGAATGAACCAAGTCTTTTGGGATGTGTATTCACAGTCCGGCCTTAAAATTGTCATCACTGTGTTTCGAAGAGCATGTCAGTGCCACTCTGATATCAAACAGTCGAATTGAGAGAGTTGGTCAGTTCGTTCTTATTCCTCTCTGCACTGAAGCTGGCACAATTCGGCTCTTGCAGACAACCTGAAGTTGTTTAGTTGTGGCACAGCTGAGTAAGCTGGTCTCCCTGACACCGCTGTTGTGTGTCATGTGAGAAATATCAGCAATTTACATTGCCTACAGTTTTTTCGTGGTATTTGAGAAGCCGGATATGTGAAACGAATTTTGTGAATATGTGTGATTTTGGGGATTTGGGTCTACCGTGTAAGTAGAACTTTAAAAACGGCTGTTTTGGCAAACTTTTTGATTGTTTGTTATTTTGTGAACAATGAAATTGTACTGTGAAGGTAAACGGATTACTTAACAAATTAGTTTATATTCACATTTAGTCCATTTCAGGCGTTCGTATTGTGCAGATTTGAGACTCTTTTGTAATTACTTTGAATTGAATCATTAGCTGACAATGACATAATGATAATTCATATGTAAAATAATGGATTGTAATCCGTGGAGGACATTCAGTCCATTCCTTTTGCGTTATGCTAATTATGTTTAAAACACATTGATGCAGTAGTGGATCCAGAGGGCACCTGACCTGCCATGGTTTCTCCCATCTGAGGTTTAATAGGGTCTGTGTATGGCTGGAACCGCCTACTTGATCTGCCTTTGCAACCGTTGTCGTTTCTGGCTTTCTACACTCTGGCCTGGCTTCTGCTGTTGACCTGGTTAGTAGTAGGTTGGATGATCATCTGTAGAATACCATGCTGCCTGGTGCCCACTTGGCCTTCCACTCTTGTATGGATGAGTACCAATATAGAAGTTGGACGGCTGTGGTCGTGTTTGTACTGGGAATGCAAAGGTCTTTTTTCTAAACCCGGGTTTCGGGTTTGAAGACCGTAAAAACCCGGGTTGGACCGGTTTACAAATTTTACATGATAAATATTATTACTGCACTATTTCTTGTGATAAGAACAACGTCGTCGTATCCAGCTACAAAGTCCAAAGTTTTCTAACAGTCAAGAATTTGCATAAAAAGAAACTTTATGAAATCGTGATAGAAGTTGTTTCATATAAAAGCAGTGTTTTCTGTAAAATAGGTTCCGGAACTGAACAAATCAGAATGGGGGACTCTGTAAAAATGGCTGCATAGGTGGCGCCAGGATGGGAGTGTTTGGCTACTCTAGGTAAAATGTGTGCTCTGTTGTGCGGTAGGTTTATTTCATAGACATCTTACATTTAATATATGATGTCATGGTTTATTTACTAAAGTTGTCTAAAGTTTGACCACATCACATTGGCACGCCTATCGGGTGCTCCAGAGTCCCCCATTATGGGACATTGCAAGGGTTCCGAAGGGCTAAACCTGAGCCTCTTATTTGGTAACATCTTAAATATAAATAAACACTGAAAACGCTGAAATTACATTGAAGTAACTAAAATAATTTTTCATTAAAATTTTTTAGTGAATTAAATTATTTTTTAACAGCTTAAAAAAGCACACGGAACCCCATTTCCGGAGCGTTCTGTCTGAAAGAAACACTGCATAAGAAGAAATCTCAAATGACACCTTAAATCGTCTATATCTCAGCTTAAGGCAATGCCAGTGCCAGCCCATATGCTTCCAGAAGATAATTAATCATCGTTACTCTGCAACCCAATTTGGCAGAACCAGAGCTTACTGAAGTAGATGATGCGTGGGTGCCATTGCTGCCTGTGATTGTGCTTGGACGAAGGGGCCTACCATCTTTGGCTTCGTCAGAACGACAAGGGTCACCAACGTCCTTGTGTTTCAACAGGATTTTCTTATGCTTGGCCCGGAGATGAATAAATAGCCTATGCATACATCTTGTTGCACCGCCGGCAATTTTCAGCTGCGATTTACATATTACTGACATTGAGCCGTCTGGCCCTCGGAATCGCGAACGAATTGTTCCCAAACACAGGCCCGTCCCTAGGAATACGCAACCGCGTAGGGGCCCCGAGCGATTCCGCCGAAAGTTAGGGCCCCAAAATACCATTTATGACGGCGGTGGAGGTTGGTGGCGACGGCGGTAGAGGTGGTGGCGACGGCGGTGGAGGTTGGTCACCGTTGGTGGCGACGGCAGTGGAGGCTGACCCATCCCTAGGAATACGCTGAATACACAACCGCGTAGGGCCCTGGCGAGTCCGCAGAAAGTTAGGGCTCCCCGAAATACCATTTATGACGGCGGTGAAGGTGGTGGCGACGGCGGTGGAAGTTGGTGGCGACGGCAGTGGAGGTGGTGGCGACGGCGGAGGAGGTTGGTGGCGACAGCGGGGACGGTGGTAGCGACGGCGGAGGAGGTTGGTGGCAACGGCGGAGGAGGTTGGTGGCGACAGCGGGGAGGTGGTAGCGACGGCGGAGGAGGTTGGTGGCGACGGCGGAGGAGGTTGGTGGCGACAGCGGGGACGGTGGTGGCGACGGCGGAGGAGGTTGGTGGCGACGGCGGAGGAGGTTGGTGGCGACGGCGGGGACGGTGGTAGCGACGGCGGAGGAGGTTGGTGGCGACGGCGGAGGAGGTTGGTGGCGACAGCGGGGACGGTGGTAGCGACGGCGGAGGAGGTTGGTGGCGACAGCGGGGACGGTGGTAGCGACGGCGGAGGAGGTTGGTGGCGACGGCGGGGACGGTGGTAGCGACGGCGGAGGAGGTTGGTGGCGACAGCGGGGACGGTGGTAGCGACGGCGGAGGAGGTTGGTGGCGACGGCGGAGGAGGTTGGTGGCGACGGCGGAGGAGGTTGGTGGCGACAGCGGAGCGGTGGTACGGTGGTAGCGACGGCGGAGGAGGTTGGTGGCGACGGCGGGGACGGTGGTAGCGGCGGCGGAGGAGGTTGTCGGGGACAGTGGTAGTGACGGCGGAGGAGGTTGTTGGTGGCGACGGCGGGGACGGTGGTAGCGACGGCGGAGGAGGTTGGTGGCGACGGCGGGGACGGTGGTGGCGACGGCGGCGGAGGTTGGTAGCGACGGCGGAGGAGGTTGGTGGCGACGGCGGAGGAGGGTGGTGGCGACGGCGCGAGGAGGGTGGTAGCGACGGCGGAGGAGGTTGGTGGCGACGGCGGGGACGGTGGTAGCGACGGCGGAGGAGGTTGGTGGCGACGGCGGAGGGTGGTGGCGACGGCGGGGACGGTGGTAGCGACGGCGGAGGAGGTTGGTGGCGACGGCGGGGACGGTGGTAGCGGCGGCGGAGGTTGGTGGCGACGGGGCGGAGGAGGTTGGTGGCGATGGCGGGGACGGTGGTAGCGGCGGCGGAGGAGGTTGCAACGGGGAGGAGGTTGGTGGCGAAGATGGAGGAGGTTGGTAGCGACGGCGGAGGAGGTGGTGGCGACGGTGGTAGCGACGGCGGTAGAGGTTGGTGGCGACGGAAATGGAGCCGACAGCAGGGACGGTGGTAGCGACGGCGGAAGTTGGTATTACGGCGGAGGAGGTTGGTCAAGCGGGGACTATCGTAGCGACGGCGGAGGAGGTTGGTATTACTCTGCGGGGAGTGAGGTGGCGACAGCGGGGACGTCGGTGACGAATGAGGCTTTTGGTGGCGAACGGCCGGATTTCAATCCGGGGACGGTCAAACCCGGATTTCAATCCCGGAGGAGGTCAAACAACCGCGGTTTCGGGTGTGAAAAAAGCCGGGTAACCCGGGTATCATTCGGAGGAGTTTGTGGCCTCAGACGAGTGTATTGTTCAAGGTTGGAACCACACTTCTGAGGATGGAGGAGGTTGGTGGCGACAAAAGGTTTTAATACTTTAAAGAGTTTCCCAGTCGCTTTTAGTAAATGAGCCTCCTTAAGTAGTTAAAAGTTGCATTACGTAACCCGTTATCAACCACTATCGTTAAATTTCTATTACTCTGCATTTGTGAGTTTCACAGCGTGAACGTCGGTGAGAATGACGCTTTTCAAAACCGGCGAACCCGGATTTCAATCCCGGTCAAACCCGGGTTTCGGGTGTGAAAAAAGCCGGGTAACCCGGGTATCATTCCCTAGTTTGTACCTCAGACGAGTGATTGTTCAACATTGGAACCACACTTCTGAGGATTACATGTATCTAATACTTTAACGAGTTTCCCAGTCGCTTTTAGTAAATTCCTCCTTAAGTGTTCAACAGGTGCATCATCGCCTTGACCTTTTCTATCATGATAGCTACCATCTATTGCAAGTCAACCATGTGTTCAGTCCAACAGGATGGCTTGGCTCTTCGGGTTTCTAGAACAAGTACAACTTTGTGTAAAGTGTTCTAACAGATTGATAGAAGCAGAGACAGTTATGGCATTATTTCATCTCGTGCAGAAACTGATGAACAGTTAAATTCAGTGTATTTGCTAAAACAATGTTAATAAACTGTTCAAAAGTAATTCTTATGTCAGACATTTCCCTGTAAGTTCAAACCAAACACCCTTAGTTTGTCTGCACCCAAACTGCAGCTTAAATGGGAACAAGAAATACATTGAACCTATACATTGAATCTTCTGCAAAGGTCCTCCTCATCTCAACCATGAAAAAATACACTACATAAATAACATTATCATGCATAGTAAACCTTTGCAATTGTTTTTCGTTACGTGTCCTAAATAGTTTATTTAGGAAATGATAAAATTTGCTTGGAAAACTTGAAATATGCATTCAAATCTGGAATGGTGTAGCATGAGCAAACAAGAATAAGTTGACAAATCACAACAGAAAGCATCAACAACATTATTATGCAGGCAAAAACTGGGAATTAAGAGCTACCTTTGGGTGGATTGCGAAAATTGTCAAAAAATATCATCTCCTCTGTATTAATGTTAGGATGCTTGGTATTTATCCCAGCTGGCTTAACTTGTAACATGGAACGTGAAGGTTTTCGCAGGGGGGGTCGTCCTTAAATGACGTGACTTGACGTCATGCAATTTTTGTCGATTTTTGACCCTCCCCCTCGTCACACTTCATCACAAAAAGTAACTCCCCAAGAAAAATTACGTCACAAAGCTCTGACCCCGGCCCTTATTTCCATTTGATAAAAAGCATGTTTCAAATCACATTTATTGTCATTGTAATAAGTATTTAATGTGGCACTGCAGTCAGGTATTAAAAAAGGAGTCGTTGGAAAGCTGATATTAGCATTAAATTAGCTTGAATATTCATCGTCTAACCAATTACTATAGATGTTCAGAATATTTTGTAGTAGAACAATTAAGCAAAATAGAAAGAGTAGGATTACCACAATAACATATTCATTCCACAGAATGAAAAGCTCTGGTAGAATCATACGAATTAAAATGTTTAATATAAACAATTTATCCAAAAAATTTTTAAATTTATGCTTCTCTAATATTCTCCCACAGCAAAGCAAAATGCTCCTTCATGGACCAACTAGGGAGACTGGGAGAGCATGAATAAAATATTTAAATAATTAGAAAATTATTAATAATGGTGCCTAACGTCATTTATGGACGGCCCCCTGACCGAAACAGTTACCACACAGAGAGGGTTTATGCAGAGGGACTTAGCACAATTTATGCTTGGCAGTCATCAGACAATATTCAGGTGACAAAGAAATAAAGCAAAAACTTCAAGTGACAAAGAAAAATTGCTTGAATTAATCGGTAGGTTTGTTTCTGAGCAAATGCTACTCAAGTAGTTCTAAAACATGCAAATAAATAGAGCGGTGGATTTGAGCTTTACACATACACAGTACGGCAAGACCAGTAGCTTTAAAACAAACGCTTCAACAACATCAAAAATATTATATATACAGCTTGGCATGAAATTAGGTTTTAATCAGACAGGGTAAACATTTTAAACTACAATTGCGATATGGATAAACCGAAGCTCCTAGACAGACACACTGAGCTGTAAAAAGAAATGCTCTGAAACAGTTTAAAAAATAAAGCCACTGCAGCAAAAAACAAGTGCTTCAATATCACGCTAATATTTTAAAAACCAAAACTTAAGGCAACAAATGTACTAAAGCCAACAGCAACAATTATAAAACACCTCAGAGAGGTACCTTAACCCTTTAACAACGAGTGTGTACTGAAATGTATCGGAAACCAATGCAGCTCGTCGTTAAAGGAGTTACATAAATGTTCACAAACATACATTGAAAATAACCAATGTAAAACAAAACACTGAACTAAAACCTAAGCGTAAAATTCTTTGTACACACAGCAAAATAATGTACTAATGTGGGATTTGGACAAATTGTGCTAACATTTAAGCTATACAGCAGCTGTCAAATGCAAGAGGGGCTTCTCTGTTATTCTGAAAAAATCTTCTCCAGGTCAATGTTTTCATCAAATCATCCTAAAACGTTCATAGAACTGACTTTGTAAGTAAGTAAGTATATCCTTTATTTGGCCAATTGCTAACTGCATTTTGGCTTACACAGTACTTGACTGCACACCAAAACCTCCATCTAACAAGTACATCCATACCAAGCATTTACTTATAGTGAGACATGGTCATTTCTAAAACTCGATTTTGAATCCCCCAACCCTGACCTTGTTAAATCAGAATCTGCATAACAATGAAACACGTTACAAAAAAGCTCATGTGCACTGGCAAATCCAGAATGGGCACTTCTATCTCAGTTTAGCGAGGGGTGAAGGTCATGATTCTCATTTGTTCTTGCTCATCATTTGTTCTTCGCGGTGGCATTATAAGCTCGGAGGGTTGCATGGTACCTGGATCTGCTCTTTTGAGCGTGCATGTATTTTAAATTTGATCTAGAAGTGCTGTTAAACGTCGGCCAACCAGAACAATGACATACATCAACTAAAGTCAATCAAGTGGATCGGAATTTCCCAGAGATGATGACCTGCCAGAAATGCAGTGAGCAGTGGAATCACATAGCAGCGTTTCTTGCGCTTATCTGTCCCCATGTGGAAATTTTCTAACAGAACAAAACTTCAATGTAGGTGAGAAACACGAGTGGTACTCAGAAGGCAATGGCTGCCAGTTCCTGTTTAACGAGCGGCTTCTTATCGTCTTTCGATCTGTCTGCATCGCTTGCATTCGAAAGGCGCTTCCAATACCAGACCTGGAGATCGGAACCATTGCACTCTTCCATTGACAACGACGCTCCATCTGATGACAGCGTTAGACAGCGCTGTGTACCAACCTGCTTAATTGTCCGACCCTAAAACAGTTAAAACAACACTTCTCTTGTTCATTTATTCATTCCGTGAATTTATATACTGCGTCTTCAAGAAACCTACTGAGCGGCGCTCCCAGCCCAGTCACATCTAAAGAATTGTGATTCGAACGTAGACTCACAAAAAGGCACAATACCGATAAAGTTTAACTTATAAAAGAGCCACGGCTTGCGATTTCAAGTTCAATTAATTGTATGTGCACATTTATTCAGCACCGCTCAACAATTTCCTCAGAGGTGTTTCATATCTGATAACACAAAATCACAATCGAACAAGGTTTTCAACCGCACGTGAAGTACAGATGAAGGACATGAAGTTTGTGTCACAGGTTAAAAGCTAGGTAGCACACTCGTTTAGACTTATGTAGACAGAGTTCCTCAGAAGCGTAAATGTAACTCATTGTTTTACATGCCTATATATAGAAGCTCCTCAGAAATATGGTCCTGACGTCGGACATGTTTTGTAGGATGCTATTAGCGCCATGTATTTAGTCCAAAGATCATTTGACTGAAGTGCAAACACGATAGTTGAGAATTTATTGCCTAGTTTTCATTTAACATAGTTGGCCGTTATGCATTCTGCCAAGTAATTTGTCTCAGGTGCTTGTGGGATTTTAGGCCCATTTTGGGTCTCCTAGGTATAACGACAAATCTCAAGAAAATGTTTTGCACTTGCGACCTGTATATTAAGTTGGTTACCAAATAAAATATGTTATATATGTTATATAAGTGCAAACATGACCAATGAAGCAGCTATTCAACAGCAGCACACTTTTACGATGGGTCGTCCATTAAGGACGTTCAGAAATAGTTCTGAGAAAAGAGGAGGCGATTAAGCCCAACAACACAAATGTCTGTATCCAAATTTGGTACATACAGTAATTTCAGTACAATATCAACCAGTCTTTACAACATTCTAAACATTCTATCTATTTAGTCACTTTGCTGGATGCCACAGTATCAAAGAATTTCAATTTCATTTAATTGATTGTTAAAAAACATTACATAATGCAGTGTACCAATATGTTTCAAGGATACAAAGGGCAGACCCAGAAGGGACCAAAGTCCCGCTTATTCGGGTCACGTATTTTATCCAAACCCATATCACAGTTATCCATGTAAGATCAACAGGGCAGCCCAATCTAGGCCTTAGAATTCCTGTTTGAGTGCGGATGTCGCAAGTTGGATGGGGAGGGTAATGCCAAATGTGGACAAATGAGAATAGTGGGGGAAGTTGAGGTCAAAAAGAAGTAATTTATATGGAACTCCTCAATTAAGAAGTCATTTGCATTTGCACAGTAACTATCTACTGTACTGCATTATATTCTACGCAAAGACAGACACGCAGATACATGTTTGCACATGCACGTACATGTGCTACCCACACACATTTATATAGCACATTTTTATAAGTAATACTTCTTTGAATGAAAGGTGAGAGTTAAGTGGTCAGTCTTTGCGATGGTTGTCACTTGTTTGATTGGTCAGTGGTCACTCACCTCTGTGTATGTCCATTCCTGATTTCCTCGGCCACCATGGCAAGAATATAAAAGGACGGAACCACCGGGATAATCCAGACAGTTGCTTTCGTGGCGGATCTCACCCGTTCGACTAAGCATCCATACCTAACAGCAATGCCAAGACAAATCCACCGATTCATTTATACACTGATTCACTCCTTAATTCATCCATATAACTAATCGCCCAATCATTAAGTGAGTACATGTAATTCTTTAATTAATTGATTCAGCCTTTCATTCACCCACCCAACCAGTTCATTCATTTATTCAGTTGCTACTTTATTCTCATTTATTCATTCATTCACTCATTTCTTTATTCACTCATTCACTTCTTCAATCACTGATTTTTAATTCCTTCAATCACTTCTTCATTCATTCATTCGTGAACTCATTTATTCCAACTCTCCCGTTCACGTTCCAACAAATAACCATGTACAAGAAATAAAAATTCTTAGCAACACACTGACCCCCTCCTTGTCTTTGAATGAGCGACACTTTGCCACATCCAATCGTTTGTACACGTTTTCTGCCCGAATGCAGACCGTCATCTTTCCGTCTTCTGTTGCCACTCGCATCTTGCTCCTTATCTGAAGAAAACAATCCAAGACAAATGTCAAGTAAACTCAACCCATAAACAAGCGGAAAATCTATGCTAGTCTGAGCACTGAAGTTTCCCAGCTAACCCTTCATCCATCTCAAAACACAATAGCTACAAGGCAAACAAAACCACTTTCATGGCAGAAATCGACTAATGGTTCAAAAGTTATAATTATAATTGTGTAACAGTCTAGCCACCATTTTTTGGGAAAATCATTCCAGTTGATGCTTCTCTGAGCTAGAGAGGGTAAAATTCCCCATAAAAATCATAGTAGAACCACGTGTGCCAGAAAATATGCATCAAATTAAGGTTACTTTGACCTAGTGAGGAACAAATTCCCTTAGAAATTGTATCCTACAAGGCACCATATAGGATGGAGAAAACTTCCCAATGGAAATTATTCTGAGGCTCAAATTCCTCTGTTGAAATTGAACCCTGCTGGGTAACAGATGGGCTGGGAAAGAGCGAAACAGGATACCCTGACCCAATGAAGAGTCAAATATCGCATAGAAATCAACACCGACTGCTTACTTTTCCAGAGGCGAGAGCAAGCGATGGAGCAAACAAATCCGGATGCACGTCACGCAGATACCTGTCGAACGTATGACAATGCAGGCGCTCACGCAGAACCCAGTGGTCAGCAGAATTGTTCACCTGAAATATTACCAAAGCCACAATTCTTCACTTACCGGTAGTAATTAGTTGTTGGTAAGTTATTTAGGCACTTAATATAGCACATTGCAAGTATCTATGCTAAGTAGCAAAGACTTGTTAATTTACAGAAACTCCAAATTAGATATCTTGGAAGGACTATTCTAATCTAAGAAATTAACTTCCATGGTGCCATAATAATAACACCACAAGGCATGAGAATCACTTGAAGGTCATCTCTATGTGAAACCATAGTCCACAATTGTTGAAGTCCAGTTGTTACCCAATTGCATAGCAGAGAAAAATAATAAATTATAATTATATGTTAGTAAATATGTCATATACCGGTAGTTGGTTTCCTTTTCTTGTTTTCCTGTTTTGGTTCATTTAGTTTCTTTTCTGTTTTTTTACTTTAACATTCACTTGGTCACTGCAAGTATGTTTTCAATTATAATCTTTCTTTAAAGGCCACCATTAATTTTCTAATGTAATCAATAAATTAACTTTGGTGTCCCTACTAACACCGGGATTCTTTAATCCCTTTAGGGCCTCCTTTTTTGTAGCCGTGTTGAAATTTTATATGTAACCCCTGATAGATTTTGTTAATGTGGTTGCAAAATAATACATGTTGATTGATTGATTGATTGATTGATTGATTGATTGGTTTACATGCCTCTGAGCCAGCTTTCAAACCAGGAAGGACCATACCAACTCAGGTTCCATCCAATCCTCCACTTTAGAAGCTTTCTCGTCCTCAACAAAACCTACTTTAGCAGCTCCTCCTACGCCTCCTCTCTCTTGGGTCTCTCCGGCAACCGGACTAGGATCTTCGCTTGACCTCTCTAGACAACTCCTCTCACACGTTGACACATGACACAGTGCTCGTGAATAAGCTGGTGCCCTGTGCTTAGTTTAAGAATAGCACTTCAGAAAATTGGAATTTACAATTACAAATAGTTAATAACAATAAATAATAAAATTCTGTTGTTGAACCTACCTGTGGAGGTGTTCTCCCAGTTTGTTCAAAATGTAGGTCCTTGAAGTTATCCAGCCACATCTGAGAGATCGATGCATAATTTTGAATTGTAGCCTCACGGGACAGCGACTGGTGATATCCGCTCTTCTGGTGGAAAAGATGTCCGACGTGTGAGCATGGAATGGTCTCCACGCTTCCACCACACATCCAGATCTACAGTGACAGACCAGCAGAGTTTTCATACCAGGGCTTTTGCCTCACAAATGTAAGATGATGAGTTGTCTGCCCCAAAGGTAGGTCCATTTGTTTTTATGCCACCCGGTGATGAGATCACATGAGGTGGTTTCCCGCTGCCTTCCTCACAGACAATTTTGGGCGAGCAACTTGTCCAGGGTTGCTACGCAGTGGCTTGAGGTAAGATTCGAACCTGCGACCCTCCGGTTACAAGGCACAGAATATACTGCTATACCACCGTGTCCCATTCTACACCACCACGTCCCTGTATCTGCACAGTTATATAGCAGCTCTTGAGAAACTCTCAAAAGCGATCCATCAACATTTGCTTTGCACTTTATTCAAATTATTCCATGTGGACTGCAAATGGCCAAACATATAAAGAAATTATTGCATGTAAATGTCAATGTAAATCAACAAAAGGTTGAAAATTAAGTATCATTTTACTTTGCTGTCACTGCACAATTAAAAAGCTGACTACTAATATTACTACACTACAATTAAAAAGCTGACTACTAATATTACTACACTACTATGGAAAAGTCTCTCAAACATACTTTTCATCTTACACTCAGGATATACTATAAATTACAGAAATTAACAGCTCAATTAATCCATACTTTTTTCATCTTACACTCAGGTTATCCTGTAAATCTTAGGTTACAGAAATTAACAGCTCAATTAATCCATAGTTTTGCGTCACGTTTTTGCTAGAAATAAAGCTACCTTTTAGAACTGATTAAATGGAACTGAAGTCAGTTAATACAGACCTTGAAAGACATTTCGAGGTTCTGCCCCGCTCCAAACATTGAAAGACTCTGGTCAAATCCACCCAACCGATTCAGGAAACTACGAGATATGGCAAATATACCTCCATACATCACTGGATTCCTAAAAAAAACATAAATGGACCATCAGCATTCTGTCTCTGAAAAAGAGATAAAAATATGTTACGGTAAGGTCTGGTATGTATGACTGTATGTACGTAAGTTGAAGTTGCGGCTGTGCAAACTTGATTTTTCTTGAAATAAACGAATATGTGATGATGATGATAAACATGCATGCATTATACATGTATGTACCTGGTCATCTGTATAGCGCGTACTATGAAAGTCTAAAGGGTGTTGTAAATGTAATGTAAGGTAAGACAAGATAAGATGGGTAAGGCAAAGTAAAGTAAATCAATACAGCTAGAGCATAAACAAACACAAATACATGATGTCTTTAGATCTCTTCAAACCTGCGAGAGGTTCTTAAAAGGTGCTACATTATTATTATTAAGGAATTTATTATTATTATTATTATTATTATTACTATTATCATTAAGGCATTTTATATAGTGCCTCTTCAAGGTATTCTGGGGTGGGGTGATGACTGAATGGTAATACGCCGGAACGAAGAACAGAAGGACGCGGGTTCAATACCTGCAAGCCCCATAAGGTTGACTCAGCATTCAACTGCCTGGGGTATAGTAAAATGAGCAGCATTAGGATGGATCGGAGCCTAACAGGCTGCCGTACAGTTATAAAATCGACTCTTGTTTAACTTGTTATCACGTGTTCCTACTATTTCATGTAACTGCGGTTTGTCAGTTTGAATTGAATAAACAAATATTATTATCATAATTACTATTTATTATCTACTCAGGAGCACTCCTGAGTCCAGCCATGGTTAAATAAGACAGTTTCTAAACTCAGCTTTAGAAAGACAAGTTCTAGTTTCAAAGGATCAAACACTGAACCTGATCGGATCGATTTCGTTCTCACGCCTCTGTTTCTCACGCTCAGGAATTTCAGTCCACTGATAAACGAGGTTCCAATCGAATTTTCCAATCCTAATGCGCGGCAAGTCGTAGGCTCTGTATGCGAATGTATCATCGTCAATAATATCCAGAACAGGAATAGCAACATTTGAAGAGTTCCTTGCAATGTGCATCAGGAGAGGCTCCAGCCAACCTGAAACAGAATTGTGCAGGTGTAAAATGGATATGAAACACAATTGCTGCACCTCTTAAAGAGAACTCCTCAGAGGTGCAGATGACCCAATGCAAGACCATGATCAAACAGAATGGTCGTCAATTACAGAAAAAATAGCAGAAGGTCAAGGTCATGTTGAAGGCTACATGATAGTGGCCAAGTGTATACATGTACGAGTCTAGATATCAATATAGTATCTAGATGTCTATATAGTATTTAGGAATCCATACAGAATCTAGACATCTATAGAGCATCTAGATACCTATATACATGTAGACCTAGATATATATAATTATAGTATCTAGATATTTATATGCTGTCTTGTTGGCTCTGCTCCTCACTATCTTAGGGCTTTTAGTACCCCAGTATCTTCTCTGCACAGTCGTTCCTCCCTTCGGTCCTCGGCCTGTGGTTACTTGGTTGTCCCGCGGGTGCGTACTTCTACGGCCCAGTCTAGGAGTTTCGCTATTGTTGGTCCCAATAGCTGGAACCGGTTACCTCAGTCCCGTCAGGGCTGACCTTTTCTCCATTTCTTTTGACCAGTTCCACCAGCGCCTGAAAACCTCCTTACCAGTGAAGACACTGGCCCGGGTCGGAAGCGCCTCTGTTTTTGAGTGGCGCTATATAAATGCTCGATTACGATTATATATCATTAGAAATCTATAAAGCATTCAGCGGATGGGATGTAGTGACATAGTTGACCTGTAGTGCACTCGCAGTGAGCGTCGAGGAACACGATGACCTTTCCCTTGGCCAATGACGCTCCGATGTGACGTGCATGGGACGCTCCCTGATGCGTCATGAGTCGGACGATGCGAACCACCACCAGATGACTCATGTAGTTGCTCAGCTGACTCTTCAGGTGCTCTGAATAACAAGTACAACAAAACCATCACCATCGATAAATTAATTAATCAATTACCATCAATAAATTAATTAATCAATTACCATCGATAAATTAATTAATCAATTATCATCGATTAATTAATTAATTAATTAGCATCGATTAATTAATTAATTAATTAGCATCGGATTAATTAATTAATTAATTACCATCGATTAATTAATTAATTAATTACCTGTGAAGATTTGACAGCGCTGCTGAATAGCCATGGCTGTAAGCGGCGCTATATAAATTACAATATGTTAGGGCAAGGTAAAAATGATCCCTCTGGAATGGAAAGTTAGCTTTCGATTTTGTGGAAAGCCAATCTCTAGCAATTCAGTCTCAATATTTAGGGTAGTTAAATAATTATGTCTGACGTTAAGTAAGTTAACAAATTATTTTATTAAATATTTATTTTTCAACACTAATTACAATTCTAAATAATTAATTAGAAAATCACACATGATTTATTTCTGTTAAGGCAGCCATCAATTACTTAATTAGGTCATAACAAAATTAAAAATTACAGAAATATCAGTAGATTTACTTTTTTACTCAGGTAATTATTAGTAACTTGTGAAAATAAATCTTTAGAAGATGAAACGTGATACCGTGGGTGGATCCATCATCTACCAAGATGATTTCCGTAAGAAGTTCTTCCGGAGATCTGTCCAAAACGCTGTGCACTGTTCGTAGGAGTGTCTTCCAGGATTCATCGTAGAACACGATTACAACGCTTGCATCCGGAAGATCATCAGTGAAATACTTAACAGCACGACACCTGAGGCAGAAAAATTCACTAAGTAATTAACAACAGCAATTAATTATTTCATAACAGGAATCAATTAAAACAGGAATTTAATTAATTCTTGATATTAATTAATTCCCATAATTAATCAAAGACAAAGATGTCTCAGTGTTTCTTATGCCACAGCATATTAACAGGTGGCATAACTGAGTGTAACCTTTTGGGTCTAGCGATTGTATTGCGTTATCTTGTCGTTAATTAATTATTTCATTACAGTAATTATTTATGACAGGAATTTAATTAATTCCAGAAATTAATTAATTCCCATAATTGGTTAAAGACAAAAGGCGGCCCTGAGTGTGACCTTGTTCCCTTTTGGGTCTGCCAATTGCATTTCGTTATCTTGTCTGCTCTGCAAATGTCTTTGAAATTGATAAAAGAAAGGACCAAACATCGTAATAATGATAATCAATGGTTGAAACCATACTGCCAGATCTCTGCATCACTGACTTCTTTTTTCAAATGGTGCTACATAAATGCCTAACTACATCACATGTAATGTAACTGAACATTTAAATAGTGCCCCTTCAAGATATCTACTCAGAGGCACTCTCTGTGCCAGCCTATATGATGTTAAATGCCATTACGAACGAATATATTACACCAGGAACCAACCAACAGATTCCCGTCGACAGCTGAAGATGGCATGGATGGCACATGGCATTACATACTGATTACTTGCATTTTGATGTTTTGATTTTGATGTTTTGATGTTTATGCGAATTTATATTGCTCATGCTTGTTCACCAGAGTGCTGTTTGGCATCTGATTATATTAAAGAATATACTTACTTACTTATTCTTTACTTGCTGACTTACAACATGTGTCCTGCTAATAAGTCTTAAATTCCAAGACATGAGGGAATTGGCCTGATCTCTGTGACGAATGCGATTGGCTTACGCTGGATTTCGAACGTCCGGCAAAACTCGCTGAGCAGGGATGAGATTGTTGACGTATTCGTTGTGAAAGTAGGTCTCCCAACCAGCGTCGTACAACTTGCGTTCGTCGGCTGGAAGTGACTTTCGATCAACGCGAACAATGCGGCCTTTGTAACCTGTGAAGATTTGACAGAAAAGAATGCAAGGTAACTTGAAGAACAAAAGAAAATGCCATAGAGGTGTGTAAACAAGTGTGTTACGTTAACTTTTACAACTTTAGTCAAATATCGTTTATACTGGAAGGTTTTTCTGAAGCCAGTATTTTTCAGTCGTCTCTTGTGACATGCAGAGAAGTGAGAGAACAGACCAGAGTTTTTATTTAGTCTGACAAGCACAATGCAGTCTTAACAAAATGTTATTTTTGACTGACAATAACATGAGTAGCTACATAAAAAGCATGCTGATCTTTTATGATCCTGGCCATTCCAGCAGTGTTGTAAGCAAAACCAAAATTGAAAAACCAAGATGAAGACCAGAAGGTTGGAGACAAAGACCACAGGGCTAAAGACCAAGACCAAGACTAATGCCTTAAGATCAAGACCAACTCCGAGTATCCAAGACCACAACCAAGACCATAATTTTTGCAAATTCATTGTGCTATTCTTAATATATGGCAAAATAAAATTTGGAATCGCAAAGAAACCAGTGGTTAATAGAAACCGTTGTGCAGCTCGGTATTTTGGCATCCGGGATAAGTAATTGCAAGTGCCCTCACAGAAATTTAAAATGTTAACGAAACACAGCAAATTATAGAAATGTTGTGTGTTCAACGTTAATCGATGACATAACTATGGGCCAATGACTCTTACGTTCCAGGCTCAAAACTAAACTTTTCTAGTCTTGATAGTTCTGCAACGTCTTCAAATGAGGACTTCACTTAATAAATTAATTTCGTTCTAAATTTAAGTTGAAATTACTGTTTTCCCTCACATTTTCCTAAACTCAGCTACATTTAGTTTATGTCGTTTCATATTTTTATATATTTTTGAAAACACTTGATGCAAAACAGGCTAAATTTTCAAAATTAAAATATGACAGATTGCTATAATTTGCCACTAGCAGCCACCTGCAGGAGATCAATACTCCTTGTAGATGGTATAGATTACGGATCATCTGAATAATTATTCCTGAGCTATCTGTGCAGGGCATGCATTTGATAGTAGCCGACCGATTCATTAATCATTAGGCCTAAACTGAGCAACATTTAGTTTATGTCGCTTCATTTTTTTTAATAAAGACAAGCAATATTTTATGTAAAAAGTTATGAACAACAAATACTAAAATTTGAATTTGGAAGAGACAACTTATAATTATACCACAACTTTATTATTCAGTGCCATTGCTTACACGCCTTTGCATCGTTGAACTTGCCATAGATATATCTAAGAACCTGCCCTATGCCGGTCCTGGCCTTAAGGAAAGGTCAGCAAAGTGACTACCCAGAGAATCATGGATACTGCAAACCTTACCCTCTGGACCTGAAAGCTACAACAGGTGCAAATTTGGTTGTTGAAAGATGGATTTTCTTTTTCATTAATCAAAAGAAGGAGGTTTCGAGGTGATATGCACAATATATTGATCATACTTCAAGATTGGGGAGAGAGTGGTCGGCATTAGAGAGACTGGATAATATAATACATGTTCTGTCCGACTGGGGTTGGGCTGGGAGCACTCCTGAGTAGGCACCTTGAAGGGGCCCCATTTAAAATTGCTGTAAAAACGATGATGACCACAACAACAACAATAATAATAAACAGTGTGTAGGCTTTCAAAGTGGTATGAGAAAGAGAGACTGGATCAATTCATCTGGATTGGAAACTTTATAGGCCTCTATACCAAAGAATGAATATTCCTGCTCACTATCAAGAACAAATGCTCAAGACCAAAGGCACAAGACCAAGACCAATGGCTTAAGGCCAAGAGAAAGGTCTCAAGACCAAAGGCTCAAGACCGAGAACAAGACAATGACCACATGGTTCATGACCAAAGACCATATTTTTCTGGTCTCAAGACCAAGACCAGTCTTGAGACCCTATCAATGCATTCAATGATGATAAATAGCAATACTGCAAATCTCAATTCATCATTCACTGTTAAACTCTCCCTCCGTCTACTCTACATGCATGTCAGAGTTTAGCTCTTATGAAAGGTCCTTAAAGGCACTATCAAATCCTTGGATACAAGCAGATACCTGCCATACTCAAATAAATCTATAAGATAAGGTTGTGACTGGTTGAACCTTCTCACACAAATCAAAGTTCAACAGTCACAACAAATAAATGAAGCCACTTGAAAGTAGACTGAAATCCAACTAAACATGTCTTGTCATGGTCATTACAGATTGATTCAACAACTGTCTGAGCGCTTGTCATACGAAAGTTGATGGTCACTGTATTGAGGCCTCAATAAGTTCTATTGCTGAGAACTTATGTAGCATCCTGGGTATTGGGTCAGGAGCACCGCTGAGGAGCAGAGCATGCAATACCGTGTAACTTGTAATGCGTTACTGTAACTAGTTACTAATTTGTGGTAACTTTTATGGTAACTAGTTACTTTCTGCCAAAAATAATGCAAAGGGGTAACTGATTACTTTTATAAGGTAACGGTAATGTAAAAAATTTAGTTACTTTGCGTTACTTTAAAATCAACCTATGTTTACATTTTTCAGTTTGATTACAACACCATAAATGTTATCAAAGATGTTCGATCATCAACCCGGTTCGTGCGAGTTAAAGTGACCCAGACATTTCCACGTGATCATGTCTCTGAACTCTTTCCTTTCATTAATCAATTTCAAAGTCTAATTTCATAATGGAGGTAGCTGAAAATTCAAGTTAACATTCCCACTTACAGAAACTAAAGATACTTAGTTCCTTCTCAAAATTAACTGTAATCAGTAACAAGTAACATTTTCTAAAATAACTATTTATACTATACACTAGTTACTTTTTCCTTTCCAGTAACTAGTTGCTGTAACTAGTTGCTTTTGAAAAGTACCTATCCAACACTGCCGGGGAGTTCCATTAAGTGGTGCTATAAAAAGACCTGCTTATATCACATCCCATAAGTTGCTACAATACTTTATTTCCCGTTGAAAGTTTGTCACTTTACAGTCTTCCTAAACAATGCTACCGGGCATGCCTCCCACAGTTTCTAACAACTGCATAGCATCTGTTTCATAACTACCAATGTGTTCACCAATATCTAACCAAATAAAATAGCCAACAAACAACAACCAAACAGAAAACTTAATAACAACTTAACCAAAATAACCAATTTAAAATAACCCAAAAAAATTTATTCAAGAGGCATTCTAGATTCATTTTTCAAAGTAAAACTGATGCATGTATGCTGTCCACCAAAAGTTGTTTTCACAAACCTGGAGACTTGCTTTGGACTGCTGTCTCTGCACGTAATGGAGTCACCATGTGTTGACGACGACCCATTGAAGTCCACAGGTTACTTGTATAATAAACATTTAATCTGTTATTCCTCACAACTTTTGCAGACGTGATCCTGTTCTCTTCTGGTCGAAAATAATCAATTTCGCTAAGATCATCTTCTTTCACTTCCATCTGCTTTGCCGCATCTCTTCCGGCTCGTGAAATTTGAAAGTCACGAGAATCTGAATCTTTCGGAAATTTCAAATTATTTAAGATAGTTTGGGAGTCAGTGCCACTGTGCGGTGGATCCGACTGGGTGTATAAACTGGAAAGCGATGGCAAGAGAAGAAACCCCGTGATGCCACAAAGCAGAGCCACCAGAAACAGCCTGTGCCGTCTGCAAATCATTGTGTCAACAGAATGACCTGACTGTGTCTTAAGCGATATTCATCTGTTCAGATGACAGACCGACCACCTGCAACGAAAGCAACAGCCATTCAGAAAGTACAGATAATTTAAATAAGTTGTTATCAAGACAGTTCAGTTACATTTGTGAAATCACAAATCTGGTATCTGTCAAAAGGCTTTTCACAAAGTTCATACAAATGACAAAATTGCTTTCAGCAGCTAAAATCATGAATGTAAAATGTAAATGTACATGTTTTTCTATAGCAACCCTATGGCTAAGACCCTGCTCATTTTTCAATGAATTGATTGGGTGTGACCCTTCACCATCACTGCCCATTTGAATGGGTGCCACACCATTCAAATCTGGTCTGTTTAAATTAAATAGACAACTTACAAACTTACTGTAGTGAGGAAAAGTACATAAACAAATTAAAAACCAGTGTATTGGATAAAGCATCAATTTCAACAAAAGGGTGTGCAATTCAGTCACCAAGAAACTTGATGGGTGTATGGGATGGGGATGGAGATGTAATTGATTTTTGCACTCCAAATTGCACAATGAAATAAGCATAAACAACTTCAGTATTGTACTGTAAACCTGCTTAAACTGTTCTCTAACGCATACAAATACTGCCGACGCCCATAGATTTTGTGATCCTGGTCACCAACTATCGACCCTTTTCGGATAACAAAACTAGGTTTTTCTAAAACTGCAAATGAAAAGCCACAAAAAGTACTAAACACCTGACTTACAATTCTGCTGCCCTTATACTTCGCGCACTAAAGACGAAACTCATCTAATAACTGGAGACTAGGCCTAAGAATAATTATATAAACACAGCAAATGGGAGCATTACATGCAATGAGCGATGCGTATTACCGGTAAACAGAAACCAATTTTACAGCCCGACAACGACAAATACAGAAACATAAAATAAGACAACGAATAGTTAGTTAATAATAATTAGTATCTTAGTATCAAACCCGCTGGACACGCATTGTTGATTTTCAGCAGACGTTTGCATAGGAACGCCATCTTGCGCAGTGCAACCACTCTACAATTTTCAAAATCCCAAGATCTTTCAGAAACATTCACAATATCAGCCAAAAAGTGTACAAAAAATCCCAAGTTACTGAAAAGGAAACGTGATGAAATATGAAATGTGTTTTAACAATCACAATTATTGTTCAAAAACTGCCCGGCTAAGAACTGGCAAAGAAAATACCGAAGCATAACATTGAATTTAAGAATTGCAATGTTTACAAGTTACAATAATAATAAACGTCTTTTAGAGACACCCACTGAGCGATTTTTTTTCTAATCTGATTCGCCACCGCTGTTGGAGAGTGCGGTAAAAACTAATAATAATTATGTAAACCGTAGAAAAATCCCAAGATTGTGTATAATAGGTCCTTGATTGCTATGCAAATTCCATAAAAGTCGACCCCAAAATCTCAAGATCTTGGGAAAAATCCCAAGGAGTGGTAGCACTTGCGCAGTCCAGGCCCAACGAAGTAAGTAAGCAAGTAGGAAGGTAAGTAAGTATGTGGAACATAAGCAATTGAAATATTCGCTCCAGCGCCGGTGACTATAAAAATCCCATCTAGTCTATAAATTATTTTATTTCATATTTAATCCAGTTTATCGATTAAGTATACATTATTTTTAATTCAATTTTAGCGATTCACCTTGTCACCTTGTGCTGTCAGTTCTTGGAACTTTAGCGACCTTCATGATCAAGCCTCTCCATTTCCTTCTGTCCGCCGTCGCATCTCTCAGTTCTGCCAAATTCATTCCAGTTGTTTCATGTATCTCGTCCATCCACTTTTTCCTTGGTCGTCCTTGTTTTCTCCTTCCCTCTCCATATGCTAACATCATTTCCTTTTCCAGTCCATCTGATCGCATGACATGACCAAAGAACCTCAACTTTGCTCTTAGCACGGTTTGTTGTAGTGTCTCTTCCTTCTCAATTCCAATACTCCATCGCACCCAATCATTGGTCTTTTTCTCTTTCCATGATATTCTCTGCATCTTCCTCCATATCCACATTTCGCATGCGTTAATCTTTTTTCTCATTTTCTTGGTCATTGTCCATGTCTCGCTGCCGTATGTTACTGTTGGTATGATCAAAGCCTTCACCAATCTTTTTTTCGTGTCTATACTCACATGTTTGTCCTTCCATATTTTTCCAGACCATTCATTGCAGCTTTTCCTATAGCCACTCTACGATTTATTTCCATATCACACTTTCCTTCTTTTTCTATTACTGATCCCAAAAACGTGAAGTTAGTTACCGTTTCTATTTCTTCTCCGTCTACTTCAAAACTGTCCTCCTCCTCTGTTGTCATGATCTTTGTCTTTTTTATATTGAAGTAGAGTCCTGCTTTCTCACTTTCACTCTTAAGCCTTCTTATCAGTGTTACCAACTCGTTTTTTTTACCCGCCAATAATGTTGTATCATCAGCGTATCTCAGATTGTTCATTATTCTTCCCGCTATCTTTATTCCTTCCTCAGCCTCATCCATTCCCGCCTGCCTCATTATCCTTTCAGCGTACATGTTAAATAAGACAGGAGACAGAATGCATCCTTGCCGCACTCCCTTCCTTATCCTAAAACTGTCAGTATCTCCATATTCTGTCCTTATCACCGCTATCTGATCTTCGTACAGACCCCTAAGAAGTTGTACCAAGTGTTTCGGTATTCCCATTTCTCCCAAGGTTTTCCACATCAATTCATGATTAATGCAGTCAAACGCTTTACTATAATCGATGAAGCATATGTATACTTTCTGTCCATACTCCCTTTGTCTCTCCATTATCCACCTCATATTGGCAATATGATCACGTGTTCCACGAGATTTCCTAAATCCTGCTTGACTATCAGGAAGCTCTCTCTCTATTGTACTCTCCATTCTTTTATGTAATATTTTAAGTAATATTTTGCTTATGTGCGATATCATTGCTATTGTCCTGTAATTTTCACACTCTTTCGCATCTCCTTTTTTAAATAAAGGTATAAAAACTGAACTTTTCCAATCTTCTGGCCATTTTCCAGTTCTCCATATGTTATTACAAATTTTTGTTATTGTCTTTGTCATCACGCCATCCCCACCTTTTACCATTTCTATTGGTATCCTGTCTTGGCCCGGTGCCTTATTATCTTTCAATTGTTTGATAGCCCATTCTACCTCTGCTTCCATGACTTCCGGTTCAATTTCATACTCAGTTTCATCCATTTTTTCTACCTTTACTCTTTTATCTTCGTTGTACAACTCTTCTGTGTATTCTTTCCATCTTTTCTTCATTCCTTCTTCGTCCGCAATTATGTGTCCATCACTTGCTTTCAATGATCCCATTCTTGGTGTGTTTTTTCTCGTTATTTCCCTTACTTTTGAAAACATTGTTTTAGTTCTTCCTTTTCTTCCCTCATCCTCCATTTCTTTGCATAATTCATTTAGATGTTTTTCTTTGTCCATGCGTGCTTGTTTTTGGAATGCTCTATTCAGTTTTCTTACTTTATCTTTATCTCCTTCTCTTTTTGCTTCCCTTCTGTCCATGGCTATGTTGATAGCTTCTTTCGATAGCCAAGGAGTTGTTTTGGATTTTCTTTTCTTCGGAATATATTTCTCCGCAGTTTCTAAGATCGCTTCCTTTGTCTTTTCCCATAAATTGTTCTCAACCTCCTCTGTTTCCGCATCATCCCTCTCCAATATTTCAAATCTATTCCTTATTTCTACTCTGTATTCCTGTGATATTTCCTTGCAGTCGTATGTGATCAATCTTTCTCCTGTTTTTAGTTTTTTAAATTTCATTTGCACTGTTGCCACTAGTAATTCATGATCAGTTCCACAGTCCGCACCTGGTTTTGTTCTCACATCCCTTATCGTGCTTTTCCATCTTTTATTTATCAGTATGTAATCAATCTGGTTCCTGTGTTTACCATCCGGTGAAGTCCACGTGTACAACCTTCTTTTTGGCTGTTCAAACCATGTATTCATTATTCTCAGGCTGTTTCCTTCACAAAAATCCACTAATCTCTCTCCTGCATCGTTTTGCTCTCCCAACCCATGACCTCCTATCGTGTCTCCCCCTCCTCCATTATATTTTCCCACCTTTGCATTGAAGTCACCAATGACCATTACTACATCTCCTTTATGGGTTTTATCAATTATACTTTGTAATTCATTATAAAAGCTTTCATGCTCTTCTTCAGTCGCCATTGATGTTGGTGCATATATCTGTATGATTGTTGTGTTAACTTTCTTTCCTCGAAATCTTACGCTCAAGATTCTGTCACTCACTGTATCATAACCCATTATTGCATTTGCACTTATTCTATCACACATAATTGCTACCCCACTTCTTCCTTTTTCTTTTTGACCCGACATTATTATCCTATAACCATTCCAGTTGAAATGACCTTGTCCTTTCCATCTTGTTTCGCTTAACCCCATGACTGATATTTCAAGTCGTTCCATCTCTCTCTGAATGATATCCATCTTTCCGCTCTGCATACTACGAACATTCCATGTTCCTATTTTCATCTTCTTTTTGCAGCTCAGGACGAGTCTTTGCTTTCCAGTACGATCCGCCACAGAACCTCCTTTCGGCTTTTGTCCTGTTGCTTCATTAGACTGGAATGCTTTCAACCCTCCATCTTGCTCTTTCCCAGTAGCTGTTGAGTCGCACTCCGGCCTGGGAGTCTCACCATCTGCGACTAATGCTTTGTTTGAATTTGCTTGATTCATAAAGGTTTTCTTGGCATGTTAACAGGGGTGGTTTGCCATTGCCTTCCCCTGGTTTTGCCTGCCGTGCCCGTTCGTTCCCCTACCCAATAAGGAGGGTACTAACAGTCTGCACCACTTGAAGGTGGACACGGAGGACTTTGGTTCATCAGCCCAGGTCGGTTCCGAATCTACGATCAGTGAATACGTCGATCGGATTTCCTCCCTGTGTTACTCTAAGCAAGCTAGGCAAGCCTAGACGAGCCTAAAGTGACTGATGAGCCTTTGCAGAACATAGAGGACGAGTCTCTATTGTAATCGATAACAATAATGCCCGTTTGATATATCCAATGACTGCACGAGTTGGCTTTTTGGTATTAGGCTAGAGCTGATGGCTGTTAGGCTAGCCTAAAATCATGCGTAGGCTAGGCCTAATGATTTATTGATGTTTTTTGCTAATATTAGACCTAAATCTCATCGCTTCCACGGTCCAGTGGTGACGACGTGATCGAGTTTCACAACGGTTTGTTATTGTACGCAGAGACACGTACGAGCTTAGTGAAACACTCGCTGTAGATCATGCAAACCAAGGAACCCTGCCAGCATTTTCATTGGCATTTCAGATGGGATCCGCATGAGCTCATACGGGCCCACACGCTGGCAGAGTATACGGTATAGTGCTTGTTCTTACAATCATATTTGATTGACAAAGCGCCACTAAGTCTTGTTGGCAAATGGCAGGTTTATAGCCATCCGAACATGATCGTGTCCTAGGCCTGTTATGCAGGTGTAGCGGAAAACCCCTCTCAGTCGTCTGGTTAGACGATTCGAACCCTTCTTCGTGGTGCGAAGGCAGAGGTTTCTGCTCAGGAGGCAAATAGTCTCGCGCGTCGCTCGAAAGAGCGCAAGTCCGGCGTCTGGAGTATAGCAGACGACTTAAGGCACTCGCCGTTGACGACGTTCTCAAATCAACCAAGACAAGTCAAAGTCACTAGGTTTTGAACCCGTATATTGCTGCCAAATCGTCAGCCGACTCTATCACGGTCACAAAGACCAGCAACGGCAGACAGTTTCACAATCACATCAACACCAAGTCACAAAGTCAGATGCAGCGTCAATCACCACAGCACCCCTGCTCGAATATATTCCAACCTAACCTCTACATAAAAAATTGTTTCGGCTTAACGACACTTTTTCATATCGAAGATGATTAGTGTCGGAGGCAGAGCACAACCTCGTACTCCACGTTTAAATTGCGACCGAGTCACCCGCAGTAAAGATCCGAGAAATTAATCTCTGATAATCCGACCCGACCGGGAAGCGAACCCGGGGCGCCGGCGTGACGAGCAGGCACCAACCCACTCGGCCACTCAGGATCTCTCTAACCTCTACATGTGTGTAATACGTTTATTTAACGACGCCGCCATATCGACGATGATTGGCGTCCTAACCTCTACAAAAGAGCGTTCTCTATATATAATACAATTGGGAAGGGGAGACCTGTCAATCACAGAGCGTGCAGAAGCCGGACGGGGAAGGGATACCCCGTGCAAGGCCCAAGGAGGCGGAGCGTGCAGAAGCAGAGATGTGTGCAAGGCCCGAAGGAGGCGGAGCGTGCAGAAGCCGAGAGGTGTGCAAGGCCCGAAGGAGGCGGAGCGTGCAGAAGCCGAGAGGTGTGCAAGGCCCGAAAGAGGCGGAGCGTGCAGAAGCCGGACGGGGAAGGGATACCCCGTGCAAGGCCCAAGGAGGCGGAGCGTGCAGAAGCCGGACGGGGAAGGGATACCCCGTGCAGAAGCCGACCGTGCAAGGCCCAGGGGAAGGGATACCCCGTGCAGAAGCCAAGCGACACACACACATAGAAACACGGCGACAAAACAGCAACGCACACATACAAGCACAGAAACAAGGCAGAAACACACACACACACACAAAAACACGGCAAGCCAGACCCGCTCCCAGGGGGGCAACTCCTAAAATCCTCCACACAGGCTAACGCAAGATCAACCATATGATCCATATCCGAATGACGACATAGTCGAGATACAATCTATGCATTCCTTTGATAGTTCTTATTTCCTCTGGGCTGTCACGATGGGAGCACCTCTGAATAGTTAGTACCGGTACTGTAAGAGCAGTGATTCCGTCCTAAACAAAAGAGAACCGGAACGCCGACTTCAGGAAGAACCGGAACGCCCGCTTCAGGAAGAACCGGAGCGCCGGCTTCAGGCGCCATGCTAATCAAAGAAAGAACGGATACGGCGTTGCGGTCGTCCAAAAAGAACTGAAACGTCGTTCCGGAGCGTTCCGGTCACAAACGATCCATGTGTGAGAGGCGCTTTATAAATTCTCAGATACGTTACGATTTCGACCTAAAGCCGACGGATATGGATTAACCAGACAAGCGCGGTTATGCTTCGATGAGCACTTGATATACTCTGTCACGCTTGTATGGACACTTGAGAAACACACTTTTAACATTTAGAAACAACTGTGACTACACATCACAGCTAGCTGTAGGCCTACTTCACAGCTAGCTGTAGGCCTACTCCTACTTCGAAGGCCCATAAAAGCATTGATAAAAACTGGCAACGTTTTCTTTACATATCATTGAAATGAATCATCTTGTATACAGTTCTATTTATTAGCTCTTCATAAAAAACGTTTTGCACTCAACATACGAATAATAGAGCATCTTAACAAAACACCTCATATGTCCACACACTTATAAGTGGCTGGTAGTACAGCAAATGTCAGTTTAAACAGGAAAGAAGGTGAAGTATGACAATAATGAAAAAGTTATTTGTAACTATTACTTTTAAATGCGCTAAGATGTCAAGCACTTGGGATCCATGAAACTTCAAACCTGAGAGAAGATAAATGATCATCGTAATAATAAATTATTTTTGCATATTAAATTATTCTGCACATCCATTACATTAAAATTGGAAAACTGTTCTGTTGATATCACAATGCAAATAATTGTTACTAGACATATGACTGAGCAGCTGTCAATTATATTGGCTTCCAAATATAACTCCTTACAAAATACAATTATTTGTTTTAGTATCAAGTTTTTGCTTGACTTTTTAAGGCACAAACATATACTATGAAAGCTTGTTCTGTTCTATGTCATTCAAGCACAACACCCAACTCCCAAGGCATTTTTTATACCCCCACCTGTCCAATAACAATCTCAAACACAGACACACAGTGTGCTAATCCCCAAAATATAAACCCCCTGTTAATACAGTACAGTCAGGTTGGCACAAATACATTCAGATATTTTCTATCAGCTGACATCATGGTTTTGCTCACCGAAGGCGGTCCTTCTTCCGACACCAACCATTCTTCTATCCGTGTTTGTCACTGCATGCCTCTTTCGTCTCATTTCATCCTTAAACTATGCACCAATGAAACGCTTGTAACAGCCTCCCTACCAATCTCATGCATACACTGACTATGATCTATCCTTTGGCTGCCTCGATCTCCTCTCATAGGTTGACTCATTTAAATAATTATAATGATATTTGTATTCTATATTATGGTAATGACGATGACGTCATATCTCGGCATTACAATATTATGAGCTACAGTGTTGTTTAACTAGCAATACAATTAGGCCTATTAACCTACTTGAGCCATACATCTTGTTTAATAAACTAGACATTAAAACGAGTATTTAGTCACTACTATTGTCTGTAGTTACAATTTACAATCACAAATGTTTGTGAAAATGTAGTGCTCAGTTATATTGCTCACCCTAGTCACCATGTATGGTCTACCGGAATCTGGATATTTCGATGTAAACTCCTCCTCGTGCTAACCTGGACAAACTTCCAGGTGTTCTCATTTCCACGATAACCTTGATTGCTTCTGGTATACCGGAAGAAATCGTTCCGCTACACAAATAAACCGCAAAGTGGCGGTTGAATCTCTAACTGTGAAGCCATCCAGGTGCAAATAGATTATGCAAGCGTTTCCTATTTGTATAGTTCGTGTATGGCTTGCGCTCGTGGATCGTGCTAAATACCATCAGCAATTCACATTTGAATAAAAAAAAACGATTTGCAGAAATGTTTTCCCATTCTATAATAACTATTTTTTATTTTATTAACATTATCATCTCATGCAAATAAACTCCCAAGCTTTCGTTTGTACGGGCACAGTCAAGGAAATTGCGAAAATACACGGCAACTAACATTAAAATGCGCCGTGTAATATCGCATTTATAGTCTAAAGAAATTACAACGAATTCAGTTCACATATTCCTAAAAACATTATCTGGCACAAGTAAGTTTTCAAATTAAATAGAATTGCACTCAATGTTCACATATCATGTACGTGAAGTATGATCAGCGAACGTGAACAATAAGCACGTATATAATGTTAGTAATATTATTGCAAACACGATACCAATAAGGCACGCAACTATATTTACAGTGACTCTCAACAACATGTAGGGCTGTAGACCTAGTGGCAACAATAAAAGTTCGAATATAAATTATATACAAAAAAGTCTTGTCAGAAAACCATGGTTTAGTCGAATAATTTATTCGTTCTGCAAAACATTAACATTCAAACAGTTTTATTCAAGTTTACAATGCGACTAAAGAATGAAGTGACCCGTATTCTATTTTGAAAGGAATTCGTTCTCTGTATGGAATTACGCGGCTCAGATCTTCACAAAGACTCAATAAGCCTATGTATTGTAAATACAGACCACATGATACACGAAGGCTATATAAATACGTTTGATATAGATATGAACAGTACCGATCTATGGTGCGTTAGCGTGTGGCATACGCATGAAGAAGCAGAGCGCACAGATAGAGTCCTTTATTCGTGTGGTGCAGTCTACACGTGAATATAGGTCATAATGTTATAGACACAGTTAAATAATGATGGCGGGCCCCGGAATATGCGATAAGTGTTCATATTTCGTTTTATTCTCTTCGGACACGAGACCAATCCATATGTAATGATTCACTAGGACTTGTTTAACCCAGACTCACGTACGCCAGGGCCGTTCTTGGTCACATTTATCACCCAACTAGAGATAAAGAGGAGGATAGTTATAAGGAGGAAGAGGCAGAGCGATAGCAAGGCAGAGAAGCGAATAGTACGCAGAGAAATGAGCATGCAGAGACAAAGAGAAGGAGGAAGAGAAAGTGGCAGAGAAGGCATAAGCAGATGAAGAACACAGCTATGCAGATGAACTTATAATAGAGACTATAGAGACAGAGGCATATGCAGAGAGACACAGATATCGATTGAATCAGATAAAGACACACACAGAGAAACAGAGATGTAGAAACAGAGTGAGACAGACAGAAACAGAGAGAGAGATACAGAGAGCGGCAGACAGAGAGAGAGAGACAAAGAGAGGCAGAAAGAGAGACAGAGAAAGACATGGAGGCAGAGAGACAGAGACAAAGAGAAACAGAGAGAGAAACAGAGAGAAACAGATAAATACAGATAAATGCTGAGAAAGACAGAGAGACAGAGACAGAGAGAGACAAGAGACAAAGAGAAACAGAGAGAGAGAGAGAGAGAGAGAGAGAGAGAGAGAGAGAGAGAGAGAGAGAGAGAGAGAGAGAGAGAGAGAGAGAGAGAGAGAGAGAGAAACATATAGAATACAGAGATCTGCAGAGCAGAGAGAGAGAGAGAGAGAGAGAGAGAGAGAGAGAGAGAGAGAGAGAGAGAGAGAGAGAGAGAGAGAGAGAGAGAGATCCCTAGGTCAGATCTGTTATCGCGGATCGCTACAATATTGACAAGTAGTCCGGTCTATATGCGCATAATCTCCTAATGATGTTTTAAATAAGTGCAATAAAACATGATCTACGAAGAAATTATTTTCGCTCTTCGGAGCCCCGTACTCACGCAAAAGACTACGCGGCCTCAACCGCTTCACAACCCTTCCGTTACAAAGCAATTCATCCGGTGTTATAGTAATTCCTCATTTAGATGCCGCCTTGAATTACCGTATAGTGAACGGAATAAAGAATGTGTTCGGCGGTTTTCCTTTGTCTATACCCAGGAATAAACTCGTCAATGCATTTCTCTATGCATGATCCGTAAGAATGCTGCTTAACGGTGTTGTGGCCCGAGCCTCTAGCGAGAATTTCAAACACGCGGGCAAAGGCTCCGTTGGCGTGTTTCTCATTTTGAGAATGCAGTCATCTTAGGAATTAATTTCATCTATCTGCTGAATTAGTTTCATCCCTGAATATGCACGCAGTCATCCTGTAAAGAAGATTCGTCTTTGAATATGCAGTTCTCTCTCCTTTGAATTGTTTTCGTTCCCGAAAACGCATTCATCTTTTGAATTTTAGTTCACTATTTGAAAACGCAGCCTTCATTGTGTTTTAGTTTTACCTGTGAAACTACAGGTATCTTTTGAATTAATTCAATCTTTGAAACTGCAGTCATCTTGTGAATTTTCCCAAAATCTTCAAATGGATTCCCTCGATCTTCTTGCAGGCTCCGCTGAGCAGAATCACGTAGATTGGATCTAGTTGCTGTAGTTTAGGCTAAACTGTGAGCCCTGGTTAAATTCAGGGGCTTACAGCGACGCTTTCTTATTACTTGATCTGTTACAGTAGTTACGGATGCTTGTAGTTCGACGCGGAGCCTTTTCTTTCATGACGACGCCCTGAAGCCTGTTAGAAGACAAGAAACAACACTTCATATTAGGGCGGGGAACGATTAAAAATTTTAATCGAAATTAATCGCACGATTACAATTTTTAATAACGCGATTAATTTTTAACGCATGTCACAGTAGATAGCAAGTACAACTACTCTACCGACTCTGAGTAGTTCCGGTGAATATGCGCTATATAAATGCTTGCAGTCAATAAAGAAAAAGCAAACATGCTTTTACTACTTGTTTTACTACTCTTTATTTATTACTTTGAAGTTTAACGTTTAAACTGAGTTTAAACTGAGTTTTTTTTCAAGAACTGTTTTAGCGCATTTCTATAAATAATTGGGCGCAGTGACAATCGCGTTAACTGCGTTAAAAAATTTAATCGCGTTAATTAATTAACTCATTAATCGCGTTAATAACCCGTCAAATGCCCAACCCTACTCCATGTAGAGTGACAGAGATAGTGACCAAATTGATCGGTACCTGTTCCTCTATCTTACCTATAATTCATTCATTCATTCAGAAAATTTATACAGCGCCTATTCAAAAGACTTACTCAGAGGCGCTTTGCGCTAGCTATGTTAAGTGTAATTACGAACGAAAATATTTCACCAGTTATCATAACAATGCACAGTAAGCTAGAAGAGTCATCAGTGGCGGGCCCAGGCAAACACGTGGAACCAACCAACGGATTCCCGGTTTCGCACTGGTCTGTCACTTCTGGGTCTCCAACCACCTATCTATTTACCAATCCATCTTTTTCATCCATACACCCAAACCACCTACCCATAATCCACCCAATCCCAAACCCACCAAAACCCACCCACGCACCCTAGTAGTCGATCTGTTAATGCATCTTTCCTCCTGTGTGGCCTCTTGTCCGTCAGTCTGTGGGGTACTTAGTCACATGAGAATTTAGGCGACTAACCAGCCCGAAAGAGGGTTGAATATCGGTCCGTATCAGAGCTGTTAAAGGCTTGGTTTTGGGGGTTTTTGGTTTTAAAAAAAACAAAAAAAACAAAAATTTTGGTTTGTTGGTCTTTTACAAATTTAGAAATTATAAATGCCAAAAATGGCGTCTCTTCAACTCTCTTGGCAATTGTTGTATGTATGGTCCTTGTTAACTTGGTTTTATGACATTCTACGGTTCTACTGTTCTAGTTAATTTCATTCATAAGCATCTGATTAATTTGAACTTTATTATGCCATTTTATGAGTTTTATGATCCGAAATAGGAAAATCTTAAAATCAAAAGACCAAAAAACCGTAAAAAACCAGAAAACCTTCGTTTTGAAAAAAGATTGGTTTTTTCACCCCTGGTCCGTATACCCATAATGCTAGCTGTGGGTGAAGGAACAGGGTTTTGGGAAGGGTCAAATGTAGTGAATCAAATGGCAACAACCATTGATTGGCTGGCGTCACTGTGCAAACTGAGCCCTCCATTCTCAAGGAAAAGAACTCTATTTTTACTCGCGATTCCCAAAGTAAATACACACACACCCACACATACACACACACCTACTGTTTACTCTAACCATTGACTGATGACATTGCCTATATTTAAATTAAGCAAATATTATAGTACACAGAATCGGTATTAGAGTAGATTTTGATTGACAGCTAACAGATAGGATTTCCTTAATGGCAGACGACGTTCGTTGAAAATGCGTTTAGTGCAAAGCGTTCGTTTTCATAAATATGTAAGTAAGAGCTGCAGTAATGAACGTTCGTCCCAAAGCGTCAACCAAGCTGAAGGCGTCACGGTGACCTTTAGCGGCGATAGGCAGTAGAATTAAATGGTAGTCTCTGTCTATGTCTCTTTGTATGTCCGTCTGTCTGTCTGTATGTATGTCTGTCTGTATGTTTGTCTTTCTGTATTTCTGTCTGTCTGTCTTTCGTCTGTCTGTCTGTCTTTCTGTCTGTCTGTCTTTCTCTCTGTCTGTCTGTCTTTCTTCTGTCTGTCTCTATGTCTGTCTGTCTGTGTCTGTCTGTATGCCTGTCTATCTGTCTGTCTGTCTGTGTCTGTATGTCTGTCTGTGTCTGTCTGTCTGTATCTGTGCTCTAACGCCTGCATGTCCACTCTCGTCGTACTCCCTCAACCACCAGATAAAACTCAGAAGAGTCTTTCGGTGGCTGCTGCTAGCCATGTTGCCATTCATTCATTCAGCCATTCATTCATTCAGCCATTTATTCATTCAGCCATTCATTCATTCATTCATTCTGGAGATTTATATAGCGCCCCTTCAAGAAATCTACTCAGAAGCGCTCCCAGCCCAGC
Organism: Aporrectodea caliginosa; assembly: GCA_020284085.1. Taxonomy (NCBI): domain Eukaryota; kingdom Metazoa; phylum Annelida; class Clitellata; order Crassiclitellata; family Lumbricidae; genus Aporrectodea; species Aporrectodea caliginosa. The sequence goes on from JACEVL010000008.1 coordinate 2,809,260, forward strand.
CACGGCAAACTAAAAAAGACTTGAGTGATTTATAAACCCCAGTTTGATTGGTCAAAGGCAGCAAACGCAGCTCCGATGGTAGGTCATTCCAGATGGTGGGCCTATGCAATCGAGAAAGCTCGGCGCTGCCTAGCAGTCAAGCGAGCCCGTGGAAGGCACGACACAACCTCTAACTACCGCGACGAAGGTTCGAATTCTAGTTTAATTGTGCAAAATTGGCAGTAGACTGCCAAGTCAGGCAGTGCATTATACACACAATCAAGCATAGGTTCATGTATACATGCATGCGCGCACATATACATATATATTATACATAATATATATATATATATATATATATATATATAATATATATATATATATATAGAGAGAGAGACATGTATGTGTGTATTATCTATGAATACATATACATGGTATATAATTCGTATGTATGTCAATCATGCACTTTAAGATACCTGCCTTCATACACACAAATATGCATGCATATATATACATACAGACACACACATACATACAAACATATATCCACATATACATGCACATATACATACATACACGCACATACTTAAACACATACATACATACATACATACATACATACATACCTACATACATGCACGCATACATTCTCGAATACACGTCATAGTGTCTCGATGAACTGGCTCTATATAATTCAGACTAAATACACAGAGGAAGACATCTTTGTTTGCATCCAGAATCAACCCGCATCAGGCACCAGAGGCTGTGTAACATATCGACTGGGCATCGATCGGATGGAAATCGGTTTCTGCAGCAGCAGTAGCAGCAGAAGCAGTAGCCATGTAATTACTACTGTCGTGACATCTGGTATACGCTGTATGTGTGTTGAACACACAGGTATTATTTGGCTACATGTGAACGGGGCCAGGAACCGGGCATTCGGTTCGACAGACTCTCAGGTGTATGTTTACATATTTATATAATATGTGTGTATGTAAGTTTGCACAGTATGCACAGTTGCACACCTACTCACACGCCTACTCACACACATACACACACACACACACACACACATACACACACCTACACACCTACACACACACACACACACATATATATATATATATATATATATATATATATAGAAAGAGAGAAAGACAGCCAAACAGAGACACAGACACAGACACAGACAGAGAGACAGAGACAAAAGGAGACAGAGAGATAGAGATAGAGACAGGCAGACAGACATGGAAAGAGACAGACAGACAGAGAGGTAGAGAGAGACGATGGATAGATCTATATATATATATATATACAGTAGGTGATGATGGGCGTTATAGGTTTTCATGTAAGTTTACATGATGCCCATCGTCGATTCGTCATGGAAACAAAAACTCGTTAAACCACAGCTAAACCACATATTACACATATTTAACTTACACCTGTCTAAAGTGTGACAAGCATTAATCTACATACATTTTATTCTCAACTATATCCACTAATGAACTAACCGCATGCAATATATAATATGACCTAAATGTAAAGATAGGCTACTGCTGCGATATCTTAAACGCGCCTGGCGCTGCATAGAGCATTAACAGGCACGCATGCACACGGGGTCAACAAAGAACAAAGGTGCATGTCGTTTACTTAACGACTTCCGTCATGGAATAATATTGATACACAAAGAGACGGTAGGACATTCTCCACTGAAAACACTAATGTACCAATGCAATAGTATTTTCCACATGCTGTAGCCGCCTAGCGATTGAAATTAGTTGAGACTATTGCCACCTATCGAATTAAACGGAAGACGCGCATAGATTTCATTCATTCATTCATTCATTCATTCAGAGCATTTATATAGCGCCCCTTCAAGAAACTACTCAGGAGCGCTCCCGGCCCAGCCACGACTAAAGAAAAAAGACTTGAGGGACTTGTAGAACCCTGTCAGATGGCTTACAAGTAAAAACGGAGCTTAAGTGGTAGGTCATTCCAGATGGAAGGGCCAACAACCGAGAAAGCACGGCGCTGCCTAATAGCCAAGCGAGTCCGTGGAACAAGGAACTCACCCCTCGTCGCAGAGCGAAGCACCCGACGCGCTGGAACATCAGACACTATGTACTGTAACCAGTTCTAATTGCAATAACACCAATTTATGTAGAATCGCAGGTATGGCGAGCTACTTATAGGTTAATTTACAGGTCAACTGTCAGCCAAAGTTAAGAGTAAAAAGATGGAGAGTCTAATTTTAAAGTGTTTAATAAGAGAGTTGTAGTTAATATTATTTTCGATCGACGTAATAATTATAGGCTAGCATCCCTACCCGAGATGTTTGTTTTCGGAAGTTGATGTGCGCGTACAGCAGAACGCCGATGTCTCGATGGCCCGCTTCCATGGCAACGGACAAAGCAGTGCTGCCCTCCTGCGTCGAAAAATAATACTAACATGACCAAACCAATAGTGAAAGGTTTGTTGAAATCGACGTTAGTGAGTTTTTCAATTATAGTCTATCGCATTACGTCTAATCTCTTCATAATACAACATATAATGTCAGAGTATGCCATATTACATTGAACAATCAGAAGACGCCAGTGAAAGCGGTTGGGTCATAATGGGGAGATTCTCACCTATGAACTACAATCGAGGGAAGAATGGAGGAGAAAAAGTCAAGAGGAAGAACCAGACCAAGAATGTTATTGGACTGGATATTGAAGGAGGGTTACGACAAGATGCTAAGGGAGGGGATGGACAACGAGAAGAATGGCGACATAGGAAGTACAAACCAGCCTAAAAGGCAGAGAACCAACGAAGAAGACATTAAATAAGATCTCTATAATACATGAGAGTGTTTAGGGGTGTTTTACGGGTTCGAAACCCCAAAATGAACGCATTACTGTTATTAATAGTTTTTGTATTTTTGTATTTCTGTTCTAGTCTTTGCTAAGTTTGCTTAGTTTGTCTGTTCTGCTTTGTGCGAAATAAAGTATATATTAAACACTAAAACTGTAGAAAACTACGACCATTTCCAATGGAAAACCCCCGAAAACTCCTCCAAAATATTTTCCTGACTACGTCCCTGTTGACTCCGTACACTGTCTTTATGAGACTTCAAAACGGCGCTATATAAATCGGCATCTACATTGCATCACATGACCCCATGTTATATTACATTACATTGCACCGTATTACACAGTTACACCAGTGGACGTATGATGTGAAGGACTGTATCGATGGGACTGACGTTGTCACAGAGACTGGGATCGCATCCAGGATGAGCGAGTAGGATCCGGACGACTGCGATGTATCCGTGTTCACTGGCGCACATCAAAGCCGTTGATCCGTCGAGATCCTGAACGTTGGGATCGGCCTTCGCCTCCAACAACATTCGCACCGTTTCTCTGTGATCTCGACTGGCGGCCAACATCAAAGCGGTCTGTCCAGTCTGAGAATTAGACACACAAAGCAATCGGAATTCAACGCAACGAACGCAACGCAGCGTAGCGTATATATGTCAATGTGTAGGCCCTACGTTGTTGCTATAGCGACCATAAGGTCTCCACCTATCCCAGGTTTCGATGATTTCATAGGGAGAGATCCTTCATCGCTTCTGCTACTTTGAACGGGTGCCACGACCCTAAGCGTTATTTGAGGGAGACAATGTAAGAGTGCAAATGCAATTTTTAAGAAATTAAATTGGTCTGACCAGGGGAACTGGATTCTGTGTATTGAGAGCATCAAACTGTTGTCTCACAGTTCTGCGTAATGTATTCAGCATAGTATAATTGAACAGTATAGGCTATATTGTAGTGTAACGTTTTGTTATATAGCAATGCGTAGCATCTGATTTCCACACTGATATATTATAAGCATGGACAATGATTGATCAGTTCTATAAAGATTATAAACGCAACGTTTAAACGCCGTATGGTACTAATTATTCTTCGCCATAAAATTAATTACGACCTAGCTTATTTAGATAGATAAATAGTTGTTGGCTTATATATTTTTGGCTTTCCCGAAAGCTGCAGCTTCGGGCTAAAAGGGCTTTTGGTACGCTAGTGGGAGGGGTGTGTGGCGAAATAGTTTAGTCATCAGGACTTTCTGGACTAAGCTTATAGTTTCTGTTGTCAGAGTTTCTGATGATCATTTCTAGTTATCAGCTTTATCGTTGTCGTTGGGCTAAATACATTTTGTGACCTTTTTGGTTTTGCTTTCTAACTGTCTGATATTTTCGCTTTTTCAGGAATTTTGATAACTTTCTATATGAATTCCATGGCCAGATTAATCCTATATCATTGACCACAGACGTTCAATTACCAGAGTTGCTGTAACGTTGACGTCACTCGCTTCAATCAGCCGCCGCATGGTGGCGCGCTGTTCGTCTGTTTCCAACGTAACGAGTGACGCAAGCATGACAGCGGTGCATCCAGCGCGATTTCGACGATTGACGTCACAGACACCGGTTGACAGTAGAAAGAGGATGAGGTCAAAGTTTTGGTGAGAGACGGAATAGTGCAGAGCCGTGTTCTCCTGAAAAAGAGAAGAAAAGGCAGATTGATTTATCGTAAAATATTCAGATTACGGTCACTATGCAGACCGACGAGATACGGTATCTATAGATATTTATGTTGAGCCTATTTTGGATGCTGAAATATTCAGACTAAAACTGGACTTACGTTAGTATCGACCATGTTGACGACGTGTTTTGTGATGTCTGGTGAAAACGTTGCAAATGTGTCGATTAACTGCTTAACGTGGATGGAACTCGATGTCTTCTGGCTAGACACTGAAAACCACTCCTGCTGGATAACCTTCAGACTGCCATTCTACAACATTAAGTTGCCACCCAAATTACACCTTTATATCTCATGTAAAATACATACACTTACATGAACATGTCCGCATGTACGCACGTACGTACGCATGTATCAAAACATTTTAGTAGGCTATTGCGCATTTAGGACGTCTCACATACAGAAGTATGTTCGTATCCACGTTGTTATGGATGTATTTATGTGTGTGATTAAAAATGCTTAATATATCGCGTTTTAAAATACCTCATAGACATACGTATGTAAATATGTGCGTATACAAGTATGAACCTATTCACGTGTGTAGTGTGTACGTATACGTATGCATGTTTGCATCCATTTACAGTGACGTTCTTAGGCCATAGAACTTAGAACCGGTGGGAGCGAGCGAGAAAGAGACAGAGACACTGAGACAGAAAAACAACAGAATGACAATAAAACTATAAACATCGAATTGTACGTCCGTATTTATATAGCGCCAATTCAATAAAACTCATCAGAGGTGTTCCTTGCCTTTGGAACACGAGATCCCGGTCATAAAGAACGGTCCTGAACCGGAAGTGAAAGAGAGTGGCAGAAAAGGAAAAGACGTTCAATTGCTTTTGATCAGCATAGGACAGACTCACCAGTTGCTTAGAGTTGACTTCCGTTGAGTCTTGCAGCCAAGTGGAATAAGTCTTACACGCAGAACGCAGTTTTTCGTTCAGGAAACTGCAAGAAAAAGTCCATCAAACGTTTTCAAATAGCATCAAAACGCATTTTGAAGATCTGTTAGATAATCATGCGTGCAGCGCCTGTGCAAGGTAAAAAAAATGCGCAATACAAGTTATACCCCACAGCCGATCGAGTCGATCGATAGAGTCGATCATAAACTCGGTCAAGTCGAGTCGATCGAAAAATCGTCGACTCGATCGACTCGCCGATAGAGTCGATCGTAAACTCGGCCAAGTCGAGTCGATCGTTGTTTTCCTCGACTCGACTCGACTCTGAAACATTTTACTTACTATTTCTTCACAAAATGACAGACCTTATGATATAATGACGTAATTCTGTGTAAACACACAACTGCCGTATGAACCTAATATGAAGTTCAATGCAAATAATAAACCTCTTGGGCCTTGGCGCTTTCTTATTAGTGGAAGTTATAGAGATACAGGTATTTTCTTTCACAGTTTAACTATAATAGATAGATATTACACGTCCTCTACTGCCGTCTTATTTGTTGACCTTGTACTAATTTATGTACCGTATAGGAGATTCCATTGTAGCCTAGCTGCCTAGCTGATCAAGTCGACAGATTTAGCTAGGCTTAATCTTACAAGTCAACCATGCACAGGCAGACACGACGTCATTATAATACCTGGACTGTTACTTACCAGCTCAATTACAGTTGATGCTTTGTACATTAGACATCAGAGCTAAAGAAGTTTTAACTCGAATTACAGTTGTTAATAGAACTGTTATATGCATTGACAGTTTGAGGAAGAGCGTGCAATTGAAATACATGAGTAATTTAGATACTGGATTATAAGAGTGCAACAGTCGTCAGGAATTTTGGCCAAGAGACTACAGTCGAAGTCGACCAAGTCGATCGAGTCGATCGTCGTCCCAGCCAAGTCGATCGTATACACTCGACTCGATCGACTGCGGGGTATAATACAAGTGTTTTGATACATGCACAATTTTGCACATACAGTACACTCACATAAATACTTACCTATACAAACAGATACAATGATACATGCATCATGCACACGTTCATACTCGCACAAATACATAGACACACCCACACACGCACATACGCATATGCATACATACGCAAGCACACATACAGGCACACATACATATGTACATACATATTTACATAGACAACATATGCACATACATAAATACATGCATACATGCATACATACATAAATGCATAAATGCATAAATGCATAAATGCATACATGCATACATGCATACATGCATACATGCATGCATACATACATACATACATACATACATACATACATACATACATACATACATACATACATACATACATACATACATACACACATACATGCATACATACTTACGTACAAATATACTTGCACACATACGTAGGTTTACGTACATACATTCATGCGTGCACACATACGTACATAAGTACATGCACACATACGTTCACACATAGTCTGCATATAACGTTAAATTCTAGAGAATCAATGCTCTGTGTTGACTGTTGATACATACGTAGTCTACCATGCAGTTGGCTTCGGCTCCAACACACAGAAGGATTAAACGAACGAAGAAGTATTAAGAACTGTCAAGTGTTGTGTTTGTACCAGGGTGACTACAGTATATACTGTCAGGGACAGACAAGGGTACTTATGCACGCATGTATACACACTTGAAATGGCGACTTTAGATACTTCACAAGAACGCAACATACGCTATCCTAAGTGATGTTAGGGTTTATTGTCTGTAAGCCTCCATTGCTGTGCTTGACCTCCCCGGATTCTGACCTCCATGGCACCGGAACGGACAAAGCAGTCTAGCTATTGTGGACTTGAATTGATATAGCGCCGTCGATAAGATGGTCTCCCTGACACGGGTTTTATGTAGCGCTGAGGTATTTCGAAGATTTGCATTTACATCTACTTTAAAAATTTAAAGATGGGCTGATCATTGTATATCAAGGTTTCAGAGATGACAAGAATGACAAAGCATTCTTGTCATCTCTGGAACTTTGCTTCGAAATATCTTAGCGCTACATAAAACCGGGTCGCATTACTCAGGTCATGAATGAAACTCATGACCTGAGTAATGCGAGCGTTTTATCTTTGTCTATGTCGTATAACACAGCACACCTACCTTTCTCCTACGTGGAAAGACGGATTTTCATTCGAGGCTGGTATCTCCACGGCCGGTCTTGCAGGCTTTTCCGTTATCTTTGATATATCCGCAGATTCCGCACTTCGCTTCTCCGCGTCTTTTCCTCCATCAAGGGCCAGATTAACTCTCCGACTTTTCTCACGGACGAGATCTCCATTCGCGTTGCTTTCGACCGCTGTAGTGGTAGTAGTCTGATGATGGCTTAGCGAATCGGAAGTAGCATGAATTAGGAATTTTGGATTTCCGGAATGTTCAACAGACTCTAAGTGTCTGGTGATATTGTAATTCTCGACGTTGTGTAATAAAACTTCACTGACTACCGGTTCATTTTCAGATCTGATCTTCATATCTCCCAAATCGACAACTTTATCCACGTTGTTGTTTACTTCTGTGACCGTTATCGCTACACCGTCACATAGAGATTGCGCTGAATCAATATCTGACAGTCTTGTGGGCTTACAGTCATCTGCGGAAGACCTGAAATCGGTGTTACAACCAACTTCATGTGTGCTTCGTTTTGATAGCTTATCGGAACCGCAAGTGTGGCATTGTCCTATCGTTTTTGAAGCAACTTCTCCAGTTTGGCAATTACTATCTAGCATTGTTAAACTTAAAGAATTTTCTTTTGTAGCTGGAATCGATTGGAAGGAGAAGCATACCTGGCTAGCTTCTTCAGAGTGGGATATCTCGGTGTTACAGCTAGCGTCATTTGTAAGTATAACTATGTGGTCCGTCATGCAACTGACTTCCTTTGAGTCTTGGTTAAGAATTTCTTTCTCAGTCAAACAAATTACATCTCGAGTTGATAGCTTATTCAGATCCACATTAGTCAAACAGCCGACATCCTTTGAATATCCTTTGAACATTGCTTTTTCAGTTAGACTCCAGGCGTCTCGAGTTGCCACATCGTTTATTGGGATATCGGTCAAGCAGCCGACTTCCTTTGAATATCCTTTGAATAGTTCGTTATCTGTGAAACTACTGGCATCATGAGTTACTACTTGGCTCAAATTCATATCAGTTAAGCAGCCGACTTCCTTTGAATATCCTTTGAATAGTTCCTTATCTGTGAAACTGCTAGCATCATGAGTTATCACTTGACTGAAATTCAAGTCAGTTAAGCAGCCAATTTCCTTTGAACTCCCTTTGAATAGTTCTTTATCTGTGGAAGTGCAAGCATCATGCGTTACCACTTGACCTAGATTCCCATCAGTTAAGCTGCCAACCTCCTTTGAATCTTGCTGGAACATTTCTCTCTCTGTAAAATTACTGGCATCTAGAGTTACAACCTTATTTAGTGAATTATCAGTCACACAGCCTACATCCTTTGAATATCCTTTGAATAATGTATTGTCTGTTACGCAGCTTGCATCACGAGTTATCACTTGAACCGTATCAGTCAAGCAACCCACGTCCTTTGAATTTATTTTGAACATTTCATTCTCTGTGAAACTACTGGCTTCCCGGGTAACAACGTTATCTAGTGAAGCATCAGTCATACAACCGATTTCCTTCGAGCTTCCTTTGAGCAGTGCCTTATCGGTGAGACTACTAGCTTCACAAGTTTCCACTTGGTTCAGATTCACATCAGTTGAACAACCAACTTCCTTTGAATTTCCATTGAATAGTTCATTATCAGTAAAAGTGCAAGCATCACGGATAACCACTTGGTTCAGATTCAAATCGGTTGAGCAACCAATTTCCTTTGAATCTGGCATGAACTTTTCTGTGAAAGTGCTGGCTTCTCGAGTTACGACGTTACCGAGTGGAACGTCAGTCAGGCAACCGACATCCTTTGAATCTGACTGGAACATTGTTCTCTCCGTGCACGTAGAAGTCTCAGACTTCACAGCTCTGTACAGTTCTTCGTCTGTCATACATCCAACTTCTTTTGATTCCGCTTTCAACTGTGCATCAACAGAAACCGACTTGGAAAAGTAACTATCCATTCGATCCTCATTCATCTCTTTTCCGCTTTCTTTCCCTTCTCCCGTCTCCTGAATTCTACTACCTGGAAGACTGGCTTGGCGATGGGTAACTATAACGTCAGGGGTTTGGCTTAGAGATCTACCGTTAATCGTCGTTGCATTGCTACTTACTGCATCGCATGCACGGAGAACATCTCGCGATATCGGCTTTCTGGGATTCGTGATACAGTGACACTGTGGGCATGTGGTTCCTACGGGGGTCTTTGTCGACAGCAATTCGCACTGGATACCAGCGTTGAAACTCTGCCTGTGGGGCGGCGTTGGTTTCAACAGTGGCCCCGTTGTTGTTGGTGGTGGTGGTGTTGTTGCTGGTGGTGTTGGTGGTGGTGTGGTTGTTGTTGGTGGTGGTGTTGTTGCTGGGTACGTGTTTTTGGCCAGATTCACTTTCCGTATTTTGACCGGTTCGTTGAAGAAGGTCTTTGGTGGTTCTTGGCCGGGACTCGATCGATAACCGGCGATCTTCTCCAAGGATTTCGCGTTCCATCGGTTTCGAATTAAGTTCGTTTCGGAAGCGATCTTCTCTCGCAGTTCCCTGCTCCGCTGGTAGACCGTCTTGGCTCCTTCGTTGAGGGAAAGACCGCGTTTGAACGATGCCTCTGGTCGTCTATGGAAAGTCGAACTGTTCGGTATAAGAGCGGTTGGACTACCGACGATATTCTGGCTGGAAAAATCTTTAGGTTTCTGTTGGGTAGGATTGATTTTCTTATCGAACAACAGGTATGGGTTAAGAGATATGCTTTTACAGAGCTGCCTCTTGTTTCTTGGTTCAACACCCGTTGTGGACATCTGATTGTTATCATAGTTAGCGTCTCCTGACTGCCTCTTCTGCTGCTGAATACGACAGACGTCCTTGAAATTCGACACTGCCAGAGGATGCGACGAATTAGTTGCAGACGTTTGGCGAAAGATGGCGCTCTTTGTTGCCTGTCTTTCGGTGGTGATGGAGCCCCTACACCGCGAACAGAACCCCGATCCATCACCCGAAGAATATGGATGAAACCGATCGGTAAACGTCGGTGGGGTATTAAGGGGAGATGGAGAAGGGGTTGCCATGCCATCCCCCAAGCCACCTGTAGGAGCTGGAGCAGGTGGGAGGGCACTCTGCAGACTCAGCAACTGCAATCGCAGTAGCTTCTTTTCCTCTTTGAGAACGGATAGCCTGACATGCATGACTGGAATCGTCTTAACCTGCTGCTCCAGGATGCGCATCTGTCTGAGGCTGGAGACGATGTACTGTCTGAGGCGAACGAGGGCTTCCGTCCCAGTGCCCACCGTCCCATCGATCGGTAAGAGAACGGCCAACGCCTTCGTCAGGTCAGAGGAACTCGAGAGATCGTCCATGGGTCTCGTGACCTGGGCTTTGTCCGTAGGAAACACACGATCCTTCTTCGACGCGTCCTTGATGAGATTGGTGTCTTCGTTCATTTGTAGAAGTCCCCGATTACATGGAGAATTATTGGAAACAGAATCAGCGTCAACGGAAGAGATCTTTGTCGGCATCTTACTGTTCAGGTGGGAGTTACTTTGACCTTGACCGCTCATCTTGGAGTTGATGAGCGGTTTGGGATAAAGTGGAGGAGGTTTAGGTTTAGTGGTAGTAGGTTTGTTCTCAACGCCAGTCGCTTCCTTGTCAGCTTCTCCTTCTTTCTTTCTATCTGGTGTAGTTGGAGTCGAATTGCGGACATGCTCTTCAACTGGCATCTCAGTCGCCAGATTGGAAGGAGTCAGTTCTGGATGTGATATCAAAGGAACAGAGGAGCCTGGAACGGAAGGAGTGGAAGGGGTGGAGGAAGTGTTTCCGGTGTCTGAACAGGAACCGAGTTCTGCGTCGAGAAGATAGTTCTTGGGTGTGCTCTTTGAGTGCATTAGTTCGTCGATGGCCCGCAGCGCTTCCGCTATCGTCTCATCGAGTTCTGACAGGATGCTACTGGCCGTCGTTTCGTCTCGGTTCGTTGAACTCTCTTCCGTCAGAGATACGTCACTCTCCGTGGCATCGGAGGTGGTCGGCGTGACGGGTTCCTGGTCCGGATGGTGGAAGTCGCCGGACGAGGAAGGGATGCTCTGCATCAGCAGCGATTCCATCGTCTGTCGGTGTCTCAGTTTCCTCTGGTGCATCTTCTTCAGCTGCTGCAGATTGGCACCGTTCTGCTCCGATGACCTGACCAGCGAACCGAGAAATTCACGGTCGATGTGGTAGCCGTAGGGACAGCAGAAGCAGCGATCCGGACCCCCTGGCAATCCGTTTTCATCCACTCCATGTCCATCCGTTTCCCATTCGCTCATTCCTTGTCCATTTATTCCACGCCAGTTGTCTTTTCCTTGTTCGTCCATGGTTTGTCCATTTACCGGGCTTTTATCGCCCTCGTGGCTGGTGATTCCGTGTCCATAAAACGGATGTCCAGTCACTCCTTGTCCAGTTCTAGCCAAAACAGCCGCCATGGTTCGGACTTCCTCTTTCTCAGACCGTAATCTGCCAAAGAAAACAGATAATTAGTTCAACAATTGGTCATACCATACAGCATGATTAACACCGAGTACTCAAAGCAGAGGCGCGTTTACCAGTAGGCGCACTAGGCGCGCGCCTAGGGCCCCCAAATCTTGGAGGGCCCCCAAAAGAATGAAAATATTTTTTTCAATAATAAAAAATAACATTTTAAAATTTAGAATTATTTTAAATATAATTTTTTTAATTTTTACAGCTTTTCATTCACATAAAAGTATATCATTGTAATTGTAAAAGTATTTTATTGTAAACTAAAATTGCTCTGTTCAATTGGGCAGCAATTGGGCTAATAATTCATTTTTGTGTAAAATAACACCAAACGTGTTAGCAACAAGCAGCAACGGTTGTCTGCTGCAGTTTAGGCCTGCGTGTTGATAGTTTAGTCTGAAAATTTCGTCATTTTACAGTGTTTAAAACTTTTATTAGTATTGATAACCAGTAAGTAGGCTAATAGTAGCCTAATTGAAATTTTAATAGTATTAAATATTTATTACAATCTGACGCGATGAGACGTTGCTAATATTCTGGAGCTGCAATTTTACGAAAGAAGATACCTCTAATGACAATTTGGTGAAATTTGTTGCAATCAATCAATCATCAATCAATTTTTGTTTATCAAAATAAGCTGACAGGTACGCAACTTATACAAAGAATAAATGCTGCAAAGAATAAATGCCACCAGCAAATCTCTGCAGGATCAAAGGCTATGTTTGTCGAATTTGAATTATTTAATTATTTAATTCTTTAAAAAAGTTGCTCAAACGTCAGAGAAAATTTCACCAACATATAGACAGAGAATAAACTTAAACTTGGTATTTAAAGCGATTATGACATTGCATGGCATATGAAGGCGAACAGCCGCAGAAAACGTCAAATAAAATGTACTTTGTTTTTTGACGAAACTGCACCTCCTCTCGTGTGACAAAAACGGCTTCAAGTTCAACTTCGTAGGTTTTTGCACATGATATTCTAAACACCACCAGAGTTTCAGGCTCTTTGTTTACAAGAACAGAAGGGCCCCAAAAATATTTGCACCTAGGGCCTCGTTTTCTATAAACGCGCCTCTGACTCAAAGTACACTAAACAATAATATTATATTATCGTTTGGCGACATAGTATAAGCGAATGCATGGTTTCATTGATGCAAGACACAGCAGAGAATGCACCCGAAATAGCATAGCATGTAACACTGCACAGTAGATTTACTTGAATAAATAACTTACTTACTGTAAGACATAAGACATAAGACATTTATTGTTCCCAGTAATTGTACATTGACATTTAATTATGCATGTTACTACAATTTCCATGGAGTATTAGATCATCATAATGTAACTTACTGTATAGCATGTACGTACGACATGCCTGTATGTATGTATGTATGTATCTACGCACTAATGTACTATATATACGCATGTATCTATGCATTAATGTACAATAATATGTCCTTGTTTCCTGTGGGTAGTCACGCTGGGAGTGCCTCTGAATAACTGCTAGAGGAGCTTTATAAGAATCCAAATACAATACAATATAGTGTACGCATGTATACATGTATGTACCTATGCAAGTCTTTCGGTCTTGCATTAAGAAGACTTCCTTTATATAGACGTCATAGTCATATGAGTCGTAAGCCCTATGTCTACCACATTCCAGTGACGCACTGACGCCAGTATATTTACGACTTTGTTAAATGCTTATCGTAGGCTTATACCCGCTCACCACGGGTTCCTTGTATTAAAAAATGCGCTCTATAAAATATTCTTGTATTTTTAGATGTATTTTTATGCTCAAGCTGATTTCTAACCTTGAGTTAAAAAAGATAAGACGAACTCAATGACTGGAGAACAAATTACCCCTCACAATGTTTCCTTTTTCGAAAGTGTTCGCAAAGTATTTCGCTTCTGTTAAGGACTTTTTGCCATTGATATAATGGGGCATTGAGTGTGGTTCTATTCATGCAGGTACGTCCAAATTGCCAAGAGGTGTTTTTAAAGTGCGAAAGAGTAGGCTATATCTATTAACGCCTACACCATAGTTTGTATACACGTAGACTATATATAAAAATACAAAGGTTGCAGCGAATGGCATTTTTTTCTACAGCAATGACTCACATATCAACGACCCACGTGTATTTAAACATTTATATAGCGCCTGTCGCCCTCTTGAAAGCTGTATAAAACATGACTATGGCATAACAGATCCACATGATAAATATAAATGCACACTTTTGCTTTAGTAACCGCACGGCCTCGACCCTGCTCAGTTTTCAACGACCAGGTCACCTGCTTCAGTTTGTTGGCTGAGATCAGTGGTGTAAATTACGGTGGGGGGAGGAGAGGACAGTCCCCCCAAGTTTTGACTGAGACCTATCTGTCCCCCAAATGCAAAAATCCGACCCCCGAAAAAATCTGCCCCTCCGAAGTTATGTAGGCCTACAGATTTTCACCTCTGGTTGATATCCGTTTGATATCCGTGCCAAGTCATTGAGGGCTGTGATCTATCCACACAAAAATTGCAGGAATAACATTATAATAATAATACTGTGATCATGTCTGTGCGTTTCTGTTGTCTTCTGATCTTGTACTGGTCTCTGATCCAAATGCAACACAATGGCCAACTGCGTTCGAATGGAGGTCGGAGGCCAATTCCAAACAGCCAGGTGACCTTTGCCCTAGAGCAGAGAAGGCTACGGGCCAAGTGGCCATTTCGATTCAAATGTCTGCTGGACTTTCCAGATGCACAGCCACTGTTTATGCGTGTGCACTCGGTCCATGAAATAAATCTATCTCATTGACAGACACCTGTGCGAAGAGAGTGGCCTTAGATGCACAGCATAAACAGACAGCATAAATGAATGGTCACAATTAAGGCACGCAACCTACTGTAACTGTATAACAGTGCCGAGCTTTCTCGGTTGCAGACTCCTCCATCTGGAATGACCTACCATCGGAGCTGCGTTTGCTACCTCTGACCATTCTAACGGGGTTTTATAAATCACTCAAGTCTTTATTCTTTAGTCGTGGTTGGGCTGCGAGCGCTCCTGAGTAGATTTCTTGAAGGTGTGCTATATAAATTTCCAGAATGAATGAATGAATTAACCCGTAAAAGTCTGGGATGGAGGAAAAGGATACACAGACTGATGGGCAAACAGATAGATGGGTCGGACACATAGACAGGCAAACAGGCAAACATAGGCTAGATAAGTCCTGAACCTAGGATCTATAGGCTAGACCTGGGATCGAGCCTGGCTTTACATGCCAACCGATTTTGTTTTGAGCAGCTCTGTATAAGCTGGATCCCGCGACTTGGATTTTCTTGGCCGCAAAATAAATTCGATATTACGAATCTAGTTCTTACTTACACCCCGCTCTGTCATCACCTACTATTCGTATTCGTTAGCTTAAAGTTTTAGGAGAAAATCTCTGTATATCCCTCAAAACTACATAAATAGCGCTAATTTTACGACCTAAAATCTAGCTGATTCAAACGCCCCATATTATATATATATAGGCCTATGTCTTTACAACATCGAACTACCCAACGCCGCTGATACAAAATTTAATGGCCAAAGTTTGGCCTTCATATTAAAAGTGTCAAAGTTCAATGAGGAAATCTGTTGTCAGGACCTACATGTATACAATACAATACAATACAATCCAACTGCACTTCTTCCAAAGTTCAGAAGGGCACACGCTTCGATGGCGCAGATACAACAACATTGCAGAGCAATTGTGCGTTAAGGACTTGCTCAAGGTCCCTACACAGTAACTGCCTCGGACGAGGGTCGAACCCGTACTCTCCGCCTCACAGGCCGACCGCTCTAGCCAATCGGTCATCGTGCCACACATGTATAATTATGTGAAGTTAAGAATCCATACGTACATCTGACCTTCATTCATTTTTGTATGTATAGTACTTCAATGATCACCAAACGATGCTTGGAAATTTGAAATCAGTGACCTATAGCGAATGTTCTTTCACTTCAAAGATACCTTTTAAACTAACAATAACCGTATCAGCAGTTTATCTGATGATGGATGTATAACGTAAATTACCTCGCGTCATCTAATTCAAGGGCGTTGTCGTTGAATCTGTCCAGACGCGTGTCTCATATAAGACCAATTAGTCCTAAATACGTCGGCTCTACATTGTAGTAGATAGTTATCTTATGCAATATACGAGTGTGGCTCTAACTACACTGGTCGTGCATATCCTCCTACAGCCCACGCCTGAGAAAACTGTCTGCTTCTGAAACAGGATGTAATGATAAGGATGAAATAGACTTAATAGAGGTACAGTAGAGCGGGGGTGGATGGGTGGAGGGAGGAATCAGAATGGGAGGCACCAACACAAAGACAGACACCGGACACAGAGACATGGTTTTCAGGAAGGCCTATACAAGTGCCAATAATGGTGGATGTCGAGGCAAGGTCACATGTATAAATTATACAGATACACGTGGCTTAGCATAATCGGTCTTTGTAAATGGAGACGATAGAAGCGGAACTTGGGGCGTGATAAGCGTACGCTTCTTAATTAAGAGTTCTGGTTGTTTTATCAGGACTCCTCTGTCTACGCCAGTGGTTCTTAACCTTTTCAAGGGAGCCGAACTCCAAGAGAAATCCATGACCACTCACCGAACCCCTCAAGTTTGAACAATAATATTTAACTAATGGGAACAAAAGGAAATAAAAAATTGTACCAAAATGTGATACATGAACTACTAACAGTTAACTAACCGTACCAACACTACCAATTGCATCTTAATGTGTCCTTTGTTGTTGCCGTTTGGAAACAATGTGAGAAATACGTGGCTCTGATTTGGAAAGACTCACTCTCATGTCATTTTCGCAATCAAGCCTGCTCCTTTTCTTGGATTTAATCTCCACCAATTTTGAGAATCCTTGCTCACAGAGATATGATGTGACAAACAGTGTGAGGATTTCAAGGGGAGCTTTAGCAATGCGAGGATATCCTTCCATTTGGAGGCACCAAAATCTTGAGTGTTGTTGTACCAAAGAGCAATAATTGTTGAATGTGGCTCTGCTGAAGTTCGATAAGATCGTCCAAAAATTACATATCTTATCGGTAATACCTTACGTCACAGAAAGATGGCTGCCGGTGTTAATTATCGCGATTGCAGTAAGACATAACTAAGGTTAACAGGATGAACAGCTTTAAATTTCATAAGGCAGGGCCTGGTAGGCAATCAATTTCAAACAAAATTTATTAAATAAAAGTCGAAAAATAAAAATTAAATAGCAAATGATTTTTCACTCACACTCACTGACCCTGAACAGTCATGTATGTATTTCAGAGGACCTCTGCCGAACCTATACAAATCACTGGTTAGGCCACAGTTGGAATACTGCATCCAGGTGTGGAGTCCTTACCTGAAAAAGACATGGAAAAGCTGGAGAAGGTGCAAAGAAGAGCTACAAAAATGATTCGGGGCTACAAGGATTTGGGATATGAAGAAAGGTTGAAAAGGTGTGGACTAACAACATTGGAGAGAAGGAGGAGCAGAGGAGACCTAATTGAAGCCTACAAGATTATTACTGGAAAGGAGGCAGTGCAGAAGGAGAAGTTTTTGAATTAGCACCAAACAAGGCAACTCGGGGACATAGGTATAAATTATTTAAGAAACCAAAAGGGACATTAGGGCAGAAATGCTTCAGTGCAAGAGTTGTAGATTTGTGGAATAGTTTGGATGATAGTACTGTCTCAGTGGACACTATCACAGCTTTTAAGAATAAGCTAGGAAAATTGGGCTATTAATCATGTTCCAGGTTAATTACAGTGGTTCTAACACAGACTAAACGTCTTCTGAACCACTTAAAACCCTTGTTATGTTATGTTATGTTATGAACCCCTGGCACTGGCTCACCGAACCCCAGGGGTTCGGTCGAACACTGGTTAAGAAACACTGGTCTACGCACTGTGCCTTCCCTCCCTCCCCCTCCCAAACCTCAAATCGCACAGGGGCAATTCATCCCTAAGATGGCTTACTCAAGTCTTGCAAAAACAAATCCTCATCGTACCTAAAATACACAAGGAACCCCAGCGAAATAAATAGAAATAACTTTGTTACCTATAGGAATACATTCAAAACATCACGCATAAAGGCAGAGATGTGGACGAACCTAGGGACACCACCAATTGAACGAGCAGCCGCCCGCAAATGCCTTCCACACAAATACCAGGTTATTTTCCGTTAGATATGCAGGGGCCTCAATATAGAATTAGATTCCCCTTCCTATTTGGGATAAATAGGAAGCTCCCCAATCTATGTCTCTTTCAAAAAAGTGTTGCGCTCCTTTCTAATTAGAAAAAATTCGAATAACGGCCGTTAATTGAGCCACAAGTTCACCCAAGCAGTGATAATAATTAAGTTCTCTAAAGCATGTAGAACTACTAGAAAGGCATTCAAAATCAATTGACTGATATATTCGCTCTCTTCCTCCCTTTCCTCCATTTCGCTCTCTTCCTCCCTTTCCTCCATTTCGCTCTCTTCCTCCCTTTCCTCCATTTCGCTCCCTTCCTCCCTTTCCTCCATTTCGCTCTCTTCCTCCCTTTCCTCCATTTCGCTCCCTTCCTCCCTTTCCTCCCTTTCGCTCCCTTCCTCCCTTTCCTCCATTTCGCTCCCTTCCTCCCTTTCCTCTATTTCTGCTCCCTTCCTCCCTTTCCTCCATTTCGCTCCCTTCCTCCCTTTCCTCCATTTCGCTCTCATCCTCCCTTTCCTCCATTTCGCTCTCTTCCTCCCTTTCCTCCATTTCGCTCCCTTCCTCCCTTTCCTCCATTTCGCTCTCTTCCTCTCTTTCCTCCATTTTCGCTCCCTTCCTTCCTTTCCTCCCTTTCGCTCCCTTCCTCCCTTTCCTCCATTTCTCTCTCTTCCTCCCTTTCCTCCATTTCGCTCTCTTCCTCCCTTTCCTCCATTTCGCTCTCTTCCTCCCTTTCCTCCATTTCGCTCTCTTCCTCCCTTTCCTCCATTTCGCTCCCTTCCTCCCTTTCCTCCATTTCGCTCTCTTCCTCCCTTTCCTCCATTTCGCTCTCTTCCTCCCCTTTCCTCCATTTCGCTCCCTTCCTCCCTTTCCTCCCTTTCGCTCCCATCCTCCCTTTCCTCCATTTCGCTCCCTTCCTCCCTTTCCTCCATTTCGCTCTCATCCTCCCTTTCCTCCATTTCTCCTCTCTCTTCCTCCCTTTCCTCCATTTCGCTCCCTTCCTCCCTTTCCTCCATTTCGCTCTCTTCCTCCCTTTCCTCCATTTCGCTCCCTTCCTCCCTTTCCTCCATTTCTGCTCCCTTCCTCCCTTTCCTCCCTTTCGCTCTCTTCCTCCCTTTCCTCCATTTCGCTCTCTTCCTCCCTTTCCTCCCTTTCGCTCCCTTCCTCCCTTTCCTCCATTTCGCTCTCTTCCTCCCTTTCCTCCATTTCGCTCTCTTCCTCCCTTTCCTCCATTTCGCTCTCTTCCTCCCTTTCCTCCATTTCGCTCTCTTACTCCCCTTTCCTCCATTTCGCTCCCTTCCTCCCTTTCCTCCATTTCGCTCTCTTCCTCCCTTTCCTCCATTTCTGCTCTCTTCCTCCCTTTCCTCCATTTCGCTCCCTTCCTCCCTTTCCTCCATTTCGCTCTCTTCCTCCCTTTCCTCCATTTCGCTCTCTTCCTCCCTTTCCTCCATTTCTGCTCCCTTCCTCCCTTTCCTCCATTTCGCTCCCTTCCTCCCTTTCCTCCCTTTCGCTCCCTTCCTCCCTTTCCTCCATTTCTGCTCCCTTCCTCCCTTTCCTCCATTTCTGCTCCCTTCCTCCCTTTCCTCCATTTCGCTCTGTTCCTCCTTTCCTCCATTTCGCTCCCTTCCTCCCTTTCCTCCATTTCTGCTCCCTTCCTCCCTTTCCTCCATTTCGCTCCCTTCCTCCCTTTCCTCTATTTCGCTCCCTTCCTCCCTTTCCTCCATTTCGCTCCCTTCCTCCCTTTCCTCCCTTTCGCTCCCTTCCTCCCTTTCCTACATTTAGCTCCCTTCCTCCCTTTCCGCCATTTCGCTCTCTTCCTCCCTTTCCTCCATTTCGCTCCCTTCCTCCCTTTCCTCCATTTCGCTCTCTTCCTCCCTTTCCTCCATTTCGCTCCCTTCCTCCCTTTCCTCCATTTCGCTCTCTTCCTCCCTTTCCTTCATTTCGCTCTCTTCCTCCCTTTCCTCCATTTCTGCTCTCTTCCTCCCTTTCCTCCATTTAGCTCTCTTCCGCCCTTTCCTCCATTTTACTCCCTTTCCTCCATTTCGCTCTCTCACTCCCTTTCCTCCATTTTACTCTCTTCCTCCCTTTCCTCCATTTTACTCTCTTCCTTCCTTTCCTCCATTTTACTCTCTTTGTCCCTTTCCTCCATTTCTCACTCATCCGCCCTTTCGCTCTCCCTTCCTCCTACCATGCAATAGGCGTAAGTGTGCCTACACCTGCATGTATGCAAGGTGATGCAGTATGTGATACATGCATGCTATGCATACTATGCATAGCCTACATACCTATTCACATGCGTGCTGCATTTATGCATTAATTCATTCGTTGTTCTATTCATTTATTCATTCTTCATTTCATTCATTCATTTTTTCTTTCCGAGCATTTATGTAGCACTCAATTCTGATACCTGTCGGTACTCAGATAATATTATTGCTACTGCTGCTGTTGCTCCTACTGCTGCTGCTGCTACCGCTACTCAGCCTACCGCTACCACTACTACCGCTACCACTACTACCGCTACCGCTACCACTACTACCGCTAACGCTACCACCGCTACCGCTACCACTACTACCGCTAACGCTACCACCGCTACCGCTACCGCTACCACTACTACCGCTATCACTACTACCGCTACCACTACTACCGCTACCGCTATTACCGCTAATACCGCTACCACTACTGCCGCTACCACCGCTACCGCTACCACTACTACCGCTACCACCGCTACCGCTACCGCTACCACCGCTACCGCTAACGCTTCTCCCGCTACACCGCTACCGCTAACACTACTTCCGCTTCCACCGCAGCACCGCTACCGCTACTGCCGCTACCACCGCTACCGCTACCACCGCTACCGCTCTTTTGGTAACCGATTGGTTAGAGCGCTTACCTTGTAATACGGAGAATGTGGAGAGTACAGTTCGAACCTCCCCTTGAGCTGTTACTGTGCAGGGACCTTGAGCGAGTCCTTCACTACCATTGGCCGATTCATAGTCATTAGGCGGTAGCACTTAATAAATGCATAGTAATACTAATTACGCATAATTGCTTGAATGGATGCAGAGTTTAGCGACATCTTGTGGCAACAAAGTCCATTGGCCTCAACAGAAATTATTCTGAACAGTTCTCGCCGCTCAGTTCAATTGCATGAACGATACTAACCCGCCTTAAATATTCGGACAGTTCTAGGCTACACGGATCGAGCTACGGCAAATCGAAATAGTACACCTCGTAGGCCTTACTTTAAGCTTGGGTTACGTTGGGTCTATAATTATGCTCACATATAATCACGGGCCTATACGCCTATACGGGCCTCGTATACCCAGGTAGGCTGCTTATAGGTCAGTATAAATTATAGGCTGTTGTAGAAGATATTCGCTTCGATCTGATGATTTGCATGAACAAAGTGCAAGTCTTGATCGACACCATCCGCGTTAATTTCACACAAAGTGCATGCATAGGCCGATACGTATAGACAGGGCCGTAAATCCTGGGAAGAGAAGGGTTGGCATTCCCTCCCCACTTTTGAGCTTGGGTAGGGAACGTGAACGAATTTCTGTCCCACTAGTGTAAGTTTTGAATATTGTTTTGCTCAATTAATTAAATAATTACGAATTCTACGCATTGCTCTTATATGGGCGTCTTAAGTGAAGTATACACACTTTCGAAGGGCTTTTCCCCTCCCCATGTATTGAAACAGATTTACGGCCCTGCGTATAGATAGACCTTGATACATGTAGACCTATATACGTGTAGGCCTACGTATGTCTAGGCCTAGCCCCAGCCTCTCTCCGCCTATCTTATCGGAATGCTTCTAATGCACCTTTTAATAAATCAAGCATGGACTGCTGATTGCTTCGACGTAACTGGCATACTCTCAAACCAACTGGCCATCGTAGGCAGTGACGTAAATCATGGGGGAGCAGAGGGGAACTGTCCTCCCAAAGTTTTGACTTAAGCCTTTCCCCCCAAAAAAAAATCGGTTACTCAGTCGGGACCTTGAGCTTGTCCTTCACGCACAACTGCTTAACGCCATCGATTGATGCCTCATCGTTAGATAGTGGGATTTAATAAATACAGTTAATAATAATACCAATAAATTATAATCTATGTTTGACAGAGTCTCGTGAGCTGCATACAAAAAACTATATATGCGAGCATCGCTTATGCCAGCTGTACTTGGGAGCAGGGGTGCAGTGGCGTAACGAAGGGTTTCAGGGCCCAGGAGCAAGGGTTGATGACTGCGCCCCCTTTTAATTTTCTTATCGACTTTTAATCGTTCTTGTCATAGTACTGTCTACCACTGAAAACTAATTCTGGTGCTGCGCCCGTGGGCGGCTGCCCCCCCCCTTCGTTACGCCACTGCAGGGGCGTCGACATCATGTAAACCTTGGCGCAAATTCTTCATCCAAGAAATTGGGGAAGATTCATTAAGAAATTGGGAGTTTAAATTTTTTAAATATCGTACCATGGGAGAGGAGGAGGAGGGAAGCTGCTGCAATGATTGGGGGGGAGAGTAGACGTTCTTGCTTGGGAGCATACAGGTTACAGTTTCGAAAGTGGATCGAGCCTCGTGCAATGTCGTGAGAATTATATCCCCCATAAACAACTGTTATGATGGCGCACCGATACATAGTTTATACAATCATGTACGCACACAGGTTTAATGCTCTACAATCACGCGTGGTCTATATACGAAGCGAGGCCATCCTGGATTAAACTCGTGAGAATAGAACTCAGACAATGGTGTTATTATGTACGTGGATGTTCGGTTGTGACACAGAGCTATACATTGTTAAGATGGATTCAACTATAATAGAGCTGGTATACAATCGTCCGATTGAGCAACATCTTCAGCTAAGCCTAAGAGAGAGAGAGAGAGAGAGAGAACTGTTATGCAGTCATAGAATGGTTTGGATGATAGTACTTGGAATGGTTTGGATGATAGTACTTGGAATGGTTTGGATGATAGTATTTGAAATGGTTTGGATGATAGTACTTGGAATGGTTTGGATGATAGTACTTGGAATGGTTTGGATGATAGTATTTTAAATGGTTTGGATGATAGTACTTGGAATGGTTTGGATTATAGTATCTGGAAAGGTTTGGATGATAGTACTTAGAATGGTTTGGATGATAGTATTTGAAATGGTTTTAGATGATAGTAGGCCTACTTGGAATGGTTTGGATGATAGTGCTGTCTCAGTGGACAGCCTACTATCACAGCTTTTAAGAGGAAGCTATGGAAATTGGGCTATTAAACATTACAGGTTCATTTGCAGTGGTTCTAACAGACTAAACGTCTTCCGAACCACTTAAAACACTTGCTATGTTATGCTATAGCATTTCTCATATCGCGCATGACTAACTCTGTAACATAAACGCCAAAAGACAGCAAAGCTTTTCATCGCCGTAAACTAGAACTCAAACTGTGAGGCATTCAGCCTGAATAATAAGCGTCATAAAAATGTTGAGGCATTGCTAAAGCCGAAGGCATGACCATCTGAAAATAAATCTTATACATGAGATATTTCGCTTTCAATGCGTCTATTATAGTCGGGTATGCGGAGCTGTAACTTGTCGACGAATTCAGTGAGTCATTGAGCAAAAAGAAAAGAGAATTATAGCTACTCCTACAGGCTACAGTTTGCCATTGAGCAGGACTCAAGTTCGGCCTTTGTCATTCGCAACCGCAAGCGAAAATAAGGTGAAGTGGCCTATAGAGGTTAGGCCTACACGGCATGACGCTTGAAGCCGACTTGCAAAACAGGTGTTCTAACATTTATATAATAATAATATCTTTTCTTTAATAAGCGCCTGACAAACGCACTGCGGTGTACATTTACATGTTATGCAATTGAAATCTTAACTACTAACAGAACAGACAGCCTGCAATACAACGGCGCTAATAGCAACCTACAAAGCATATCCGCCCAACGGGGGCTCGAACTCGGTACCTCTCGGTCTCTGTGCCAGATGTTATCCAATGCGCCACGGGCATTTTCGTATAATATGATAGTTCAACACGCACGAATGAATTCGATTTTCACTAACTGAAAATTTAACGATTCATCATGGAAATGCGTGTCGAACAGACAAGACTCGAATTCCTTTAGAATTAGTCTAACCTACTGAGAGTTGATTTAAGATTTCGCCGCGTTAAAAGCTTTAAATGCATGCAATCCATAATACTCTTTAGGGCTATAATATACAATTGAACAAAAAATCGTTAAAAGTCTGCAAGTAAACAGAGGCCTACACTTGAAAGAATTTATGTAACAGCCTCGTATTTAAGTAATCGTAATCGTAAACTCTCGATTTATATAGCGCTATTCTAAAGCTAACTCAGGGCACCAGCTTATACACGAGCGCTGCGTTGTGTTAAAGGGGTTGCCCAGAGATTCAAAGGAACACCAGAGATCAGACAGACAGACAGAAAGACAGATAGACACACACACAAACAGACAGACAGAGAAGGCAGAGGAGCTAATAGGCCTACTATATACAGTAAGCTGAAGCAGTGCATAATATTATTTTCAATCAATCAATTTATATAGCGCCTCTTCAAGGTTTCTACTCAGAGGCGCGGGTTTGGACTAGTGAAAGCAGAGTATTACACGGGACAATCACCAAAACTACTGGGGCAAATCCTAAAACTACTGGGGCAAATCCTAAAACTACTGGGGCAAATCCTAAAACTACTGGGGCAAATCCTAAAACTACTGGGGCAAATCCTAAAACTACTGGGACAAATTTTAAAACTACTGGGGCAAATCCTAAAACTACTGGGGCAAATCCTAAAACTACTGGGGCAAATCCTAAAACTACTGGGGCAAATCCTAAAACTACTGGGACAAATTTTAAAACTACTGGGGCAAATCCTAAAACTACTGGGACAAATTTTAAAACTACTGGGGCAAATCCTAAAACTACTGGGGCAAATCCTAAAACTACTGGGGCAAATCCTAAAACTACTGGGGCAAATCCTAAAACTACTGGGACAAATTTTAAAACTACTGGGGCAAATCCTAAAACTACTGGGGCAAATCCTAAAACTACTGGGGCAAATCCTAAAACTACTGGGACACATTTTAAAACTACTGGGGCAAATCCTAAAACTACTGGGGCAAATCCTAAAACTACTGGGACAAATTCTAAAACTACTGGGACAAATTTTAAAACTACTGGGGCAAATCCTAAAACTACTGGGACAAATCCTAAAACTACTGGGGCATTTGTCCCAGTAGTTATACAGTTAAAATATGCACTGAGCTGAAGACATCCCTCTTAGTAAGCCTACGTAGCCTTCGTAGTGGTCAGTTTTAAAAGAACATGCATGTACCAAATGGTATACCAATGCTATTTGGCGTGTGCGTGGCAGCGTGTGTGTGCTCATGTAGGTTATCTGAATGTTTTCTATACATGCGGTCTAGTTCCCAGAGCGTGTGCTTCGTTAGGACACGTGTTCGTATACGTACTGTTGCATAAGTTGAACTCTCGGTGAACCTTGGACTCTCGTAAAGAATTCAGTACGCAAATATTTAGATCCTGTCACGTCTGTACTTATCCAGCAATACAATCATTTACAATATGAAAACAACGCAGGGGGGGCCCGGTGGCGCGTTGGATAAGAGCTGGCGAAGAGTGCGAGAGGTAGTGAGTTCGAGCCCCGTAGGGCGGATGTGCTTTGTAGGCTGCTATTAGCGCCGTTGTATTGCAGGCTGTCTGTTCTGTTAGTAGTTAACTAGTTAAGAATTGCATAATTGTACACTGTAATCATTCTGCGTTGTGTCAGTTTGAAATTAAACGAAGATTATTATTATTATTATTACCACACAACCACGCGCGCGCATGTAGCCTATGCTGCATCCTACAGCTAACAGCTGATTTAATAGTTAGCCCGAGAGTGTAAGCTTAGTGGTTAGCGTGGTGAACTGTCAATGGAGAGGTCGGGAGCTCAAATCCCTGCCAATATGTATGTGTGTATGTATGTGTGTATGTGTGTATGTGTGTATGTGTGTATGTGTGTGTGTGTGTGTGTGTGTGTGTGTGTGTGTGTGTGTGTGTGTGTGTGTGTGTGTGTGTGTGTGTATGCATGTATGCATGTATGCATGTATGCATGTATGCATGTATGCATGTATGCATGTATGCATGTATGCATGTATGCATGTATGCATGTATGCATGTATACATGTATGTATGTATGTATGTAGGCCTATGTATGTATGTAGGCCTATGTATGTATGTATGTATGTATGTATGTATGTATGTATGTATGTATGTATGTATGTATGTATGTATGTATGTATGTATGTATGTATGTATGTATGTATGTATGTATGTATGTATGTATGTATGTATGTATGTATGTATGTATGTATGTATGTATGTATGTATGTATGTATGTATGTATGTATGTATGTATGTATGTATGTATGTATGTATGTATGTATGTATGTATGTATATATGTATGTATGTATGTATGTATGTATGTATGTATGTATGTATGTATGTGTGTATGTGTGTGTATGTCTGTGTGTATGCATGCATGTCCCATCTGCGACTTTGAGCTGAAAAAATAATATTAACGGTCTGAGGCTATAATCGGAAGCCGATTCTGCCTCCGACAGTTAAAAAGCTTAGAACTTCCAAGTGATGTATGTTGACATGCACAGCTTTCACTTATAGTCTTATAGACCTAGGCCTATATATATAACAGTCATGCAACAGCGTACACGCATGTACACTAACAGATTTGGGTCTCCAATAACGTACAAGTCTTCGGCGAAACCCAGCCTACAGCTTATAGGCTAAGACCAAATTTACAACTCTCATTTGGCCAGAATATATATATATATATATATATATATATATATATATGATGTAGGCATAGGCCCTATATAATGGCTTATGCGTATATGCGAATAATTGTATAAACACATACATAATTATACATAGGGACCTACTTTATGCAAGACGACCTCTGATTAGATGTATGTCTGCATGTATGAAATGTATCAATACACTTTGTATAGCGCCTTTTCAGTACGTCACAAAAGCGCTGCACATATAATTGTCTAACTAGTTGGCTTCTAGTGAACTAGACAAGAGCTTTTTAAAAACAGTTTGAAAATGTCTGCTGCACAGGGTCGAGTGTAACAGCGCTTAGTAGGCCTATACTGTAGGCTATGCAATGAAAGACTGTTCCACGAAGATGGTCTCAGTGGTCTTAGAGATATCTGCGAAGGCGCTATATAAATGATCGGAACGAGGTAAATGAACAAACGAATGAACGAATGAACGCATGAATGAGTGAATGGATGGATGAATGAGTGAATGAATGAATGAATGAATGAATGGATGGATGAATGAGTGAATGAATGAATGAGTGAATGGATGAATGAGTGACTGAATGAATGAATGAATGAGTGAATGGATGGATGAATGAGTGAATGAATGAATGAGTGAATGGATGGATGAATGAGTGAATGGATGAATGAAAGAATGGATGAGTGAATGGATGAATGAGCGAATGACTGGATGAATGACTGGATGAATGATTGATTGAATGAATGGATGGATCGATGAACGAATGATGAGTGAGTGCATGAGTGAATGAATTATCGCAAGAATGAATTAATGGATGAATGGAAGGAATGAATGAATGAATGAATGAGTAAATGAATGAACGAACAAATTAATGAATGACTGAATAAATGAATGTCTTACTTTGGCCAGCCCAAGTCATGAAAGAGGACATCAAGAAGCGTCCTGTGTACAGCTACTCCGGACATGTAGTACCGAGTATTGTAAGGTCCACATACAAACAACGTCAACAGAGAACTACGGCATAATGGACGATAAGCGCAACTTATTCATGTGACCTGGTCCATCCAGCTGAATTAATGTAGGCATAAGCATAATTAACGTTATATAAAGCCCCAGGCGATAACTGACCCACATACACGTTTGTGCATGTATATATATATATATATATATATATATATATATATATATATATATATATGTATGTGTGTGTGTATGTGTGTGTATGTGTGTGTGTAGGTGTGTGTGTGTATGTGTGTGTATGTATGTATGTATGTATGAATGTGTGTGTGTGTGTTTGTGTGTGTTTATGCCTGTATGAAGTTTGTATGTATGGCAGCGCCAAGGTTTAAGTTTGGGGAGGGGCTAAGCCCCGAAGCGTCATAGGTGTCAACGGGGGAGTGAATGCAGATGCACATGACAGCAGCCGACTGAAATATTCTGGAACATTTTCAACAGTTGCGGTTACATTAAAGCTCTTCGTCGGGATTCTCATGCTGAGGGGGGCACCTCGGAGTTGTCTGTTCTGTTTGTAAGCGTTAGATAAACAGATGAATGTAACACAATGCGAACAGATTTTGTTCGACAGCGTTGATGGGGAATGGTAGGGCCTAATATGTCACACGAAGGACGTATTTCGACTTCTGTTAGACGTACATGCATGTCATATGTGCGGGTGACAGTGACAGATTGGAGGGCCAAGGACAGGTAGGAAGGTCAAGGGCAGATAGGAGGGCCAAGGGCAGATAGGAGGATCAAGGGCAGATAGGAGGGCCAAGGACAGATAGGAGGATCATGGGCAGATAGGAGGGCCAAGGGCAGATAGGAGGGCCAAGGACATATAGGAGGGCCAAGGGCAGATGGGAGGGCCAAGGGCAGATAGGAGGATCAAGGGCAGATAGGAGGGCCAAGGACATATAGGAGGGCCAAGGGCAGATAGGAGGGCCAAGGGCAGATAGGAGGGCCAAGGGCAGATAGGAGGGCCAAGGGCAGATAGGAGGATCAAGGGCAGATAGGAGGGCCAAGGGCAGATAGGAGGGCCAAGGGCAGAGCTGGATACGCTTCCAGTGGAGCCTTGCGTTCCTTTTGCTATTGATGGAACGGACATTCATCAGAAGATACCGATATACGAGAGGTTGCTGAAGAGAGTAGGTCCCTCCTAGGCCAGCGGTTTTCAGGCGTTTCAGAAGAACATTTAAGCACTTCAGAGCAGATACTATCATAGTATTTTAAAACATTCATTCACTTATACAAGAGAATATGACACTGGATAATTATGGCTTAGTTGTAGAGCTTAACCGAAAATTCGAGGGGCTGTAACAGCCGTAAGACTGTGTAGGCGTGTGCATGGCCACGCTTATGTCTGTCTGCCTGTGTCTGTCTGCCTGTTTGTGTGTTTAGACCTGCATGTGAAACCAATTAGCCTGTCTGGGTGCATTAAATTCAACTTAATTGGCAAGCAATTAGTGTCTGAAAGCGGTCTATTGTTCCCGTTTTCCAGAAGCTGTTCACTATCATCAACCAAGAGCTGTACACTGTACAGGCCTACATAATGGCTGCAGGGACCACATCGACCCAACTAAGACTTAGCCTCCGTTAAGCGAACCATTGAAATGAACCAGAGAGTTAATCCGGAACTAAGCATGAAAGGGCTTGACAGAGTCGTTGTCATAGATTTACAACTGTGACTGATGTCAGAAAGTTATATGTATGATAGACTTAATTGGCGGGCAAATCCAAATCTATACGATAAGGGATGCATGCGGATTTGGAACGTCATAGGCCTTAATTAATGCGAATTAACGATATTATTCATATCTGCCAGATTGCTGAGTTTATTATAGTTTGTGCAGATTTTATAATTATCTGATTGCATCCTGAATTGGTTGGCTGTGTAAAAGTCTGGACTTGCATGCATCTGGACTTTTACAAAGTTCGTATTTCTATAGGAACCTCTGAGAAAAAACTGGCTCGTTTAGCCTAGAAGTTTTGCGCTCGGATCTACATGAGTGGCCCGCAATCATTCGAGAATCGCTTTTGTCATTTGTTTAAAAGCGCTATGAATTGCCCAGATAGACTATATGAATACAAAAATGTCTGATGATTACATATATCAAAGTATTGCAGATTGTATCATACACCCTGTAGTGGTAACTATAATACAACTGAGATAATTATCATAGTAGGCTACTTCCTACTCAGTGGCGTACCTGGCTGGGGCGTCCAGGTTCCGGGTCGATCCTCGGAAACCAAGATCACAAACCAAGAGATTCGTATAGATCCGATTAGATGTTTTATTTGCATCTCCACCACAGGGTACACCTACATGTATGCGACTCTTCACTTTCCTACAATGTCTTACAATAAAGAAGAATTTTTCTCCCCGATTTCCCTTTCGATTCCTGTCCTCGTTTATTTAGACGAAATGAGTGATTCCGATGTTCAGCCTCTGACCCAACTTTAAGCTTAAGACGCTCCTCACAGTTCGGACCCCCCTCCCATTCACTTGCGGCTCCACGCCTTCAACGCTCTGTCTCAGACTCCTTAAGTTTCGCCTTGGCACAAAACCTCTGCAG
Organism: Aporrectodea caliginosa; assembly: GCA_020284085.1. NCBI lineage: Eukaryota > Metazoa > Annelida > Clitellata > Crassiclitellata > Lumbricidae > Aporrectodea > Aporrectodea caliginosa. The sequence goes on from JACEVL010000008.1 coordinate 2,840,047, forward strand.
GATAAAAACTTGCACATGCAGCCAAATGCACTGAATTTTATTCTAACGTTCATGCGAAGCCGTGTTTCATTATGACCCAATAAAATTTCATCAAAGAATCGGACCCTCTGTCTAAAACTCGCGTACGCCGCTGGCTCCCTTCTAATGGTTCAGAGGTTCTTGCAGCTTGGTGAGTTACTGCTTAACGACGCGGCGTCATAACAATGTTTATTAGCATCGCCCTTCGCCTTTATCTGGGCTTAGGACTGTCACCATCCGAGGGCGGCTGGGATGAAGTTTCACTTTTCGGGCTGCAGGAAGCCACAACCCACAAGCAAGCAGGAAGAGATGTGTTTTCAGCATACATGTAGGCTACATGACAAACTCGATCTCAGTAAGCAACAGAGGAAGAGAATAAGAGGATAATTTCAAATGGTGGAAGCAGTTGTGGTTAATTTTATCGCCTGCCAAACACAAGATGCCTGCTAGGCAGTGGCGTAAATCAAGGGGTCAGAGGGGACTGTCCCCCCCACAGTCTTGATTTTGGCCTTTCTGCCCCCCCCAATGCAAAACTCCGGCCCCAGAAACAATCTGTCCCCTCCCAAAGTTATGTAGAGATTTTCTACTAGGAACAACATACCTTTCGGAAGGTGCCGATCAAAGCGAGGATCGTCCTTTGGGAGATCTATAAACTTGAGACACAACCAAAGGTGACATGGCAACTCATCTGTGGTTTAACGGTCTAACCTACCTTCATTCGCATAAGTCTACACAGTGCGACGACGACGAAGGAAGATCTACGTTTGACCGGACGTCATTGGCTCAACACGAACTCCCAAGGTTATTATCCACGACCGGTAGAAACAACTCAAGTTGTTTTGCACAGAGTTCACCAATGACACTGCGTACACTGTTAACTTAGCATGCTCGATATGTTTACGACAGGCAAGCAGACAAGTGAGACAACTCGATCAACTGCCTTTCGCTCTCTGCTCTCGTTGGTAATTGTTAGTAGCCCACGTATAGGCCAGCGTACAAAACACAAACAGGGTTTGGCGCGGCGGCTGTGAAAAGGCCAGCGTTACACGGGCAGCACGCGAGCGAAAGACTCGCGTCACTGAGCGCATGCGACTATAGCAAAGAAAAGAGGACTTTGATAAACCCGAGAGGGGGGAGGTGCTAGCGGAGTAGAGACGTTGTCGACCCTAGCTGTGCCTACACAAACCGACACAATGCGGTCGTTCATGACAGATTATCAACGCATTCACTGATCTTCGTCGTTCTCTGAATGCTTTTTTGCATAGGGGTGGGGCAGGCTGGCATGTAGGCCCATGTGTGGCCTGCAGCATGGCAGTTAGTGTGGTCTCTTATATCGTATCGTGTCTGAGAATTTGTAAAGCGCCTCTTACAGTAAGCTTACTAGCTATTCAGAGGCGCTCTCAGCGTAACAGTACCGAGGAAATAAAGTCTTCAAGCAACGAAGGGATGAGAACGGGACCCCGACTAAAATCGTACTACGGATTGAGGGAGGGAGGTCATTCCACATGGAAGGGCCCTGTGTATGTATGTATGTAATACACACAGTCACAAAGTTGTACGATGTACTAGAGGCGCTATATTAAATGTCAACGTGCACACATTCTTGCTCCAGTTCTTGAAAGTGTACGGAAATTGGGTGTTCTAAACATGTATCAGTGCTGCTTTTACCAGACATCACTTTGAAGAGCATGTAGGCCTAATAAAGGCGTATCTATACAGCAGCACGAATAGCAACCCACAATTAAGCAACGGAGGGGCTTCTATAACAAAGCACCAGCACACGCATTGCATCGTCTTAATGCCATTCAATGTGATTGATAGCTCCTGCCTCATGCGCATAAGTTACACGAGCAAAGAGGAGTATCACAATATGCTGTCAAACCCACGAATATTTGCGCACCTGCCGCTGCTCAGTTATGCGAGCTTCACCCACCAATTCACTCACCGACCACACACACGCGGCAGTGCAGCACCCACTGCCATGTACAGTGCACATACATGTATTAGTATGTAAATGTACACGTTTTCTATAGCGACCGTATGACCCCGACCCTTCAATGATAAATCACCAACGCTGCTCGTTTGAATGGGTGCCACGCCATTTAAGGGTCCCGCGTATGGACCCTACTATAGACGGAGATTAAAACCTCTTAAATAAGCCACCAGTGGTAAGCAAACCGGCATCCTCACGCACATAAGCGCATGGGACGTGCAACATAACCAACGTAGCTAACGGGCTATTATGCTCTGTCTCTAATGAATGTACGGTAGGCATTCGATATTAACAGCGAAAGCAAGTCTGAATGACATCACATTTACATGTTTATTTATGTACTGTAGGCCTACTACTGTACATGTAGTTTTAATTACATGCAGTGTATGCCACTACATGTTCAGTCATGTAAGACGTTTTAAAGACACATGTATGTAAGTTACGTATGCAAGCAGCCAAGCACGTATAAATGCATGACATTGTATCTAGACAGTTAATAAACACCTTTTGGATACCTAAACAACGTGCCACGTATTACCGGTATGCCGTTAACGTCTTTTAACTGTTTATTTGTAGGCCTACAACTGATAAACAGCCTACGTCACTTGCATATGTTCCTTCGCCATATTCCGTTTACGTCATAAATGTATGGTAGATTAATTATAAAAGCCCGCACCACGCTTCTAAAAGTCTTGCTTACGGAGTTTTTTTTAGTTTGTGCAATTTTTGAATCAGATACAGAAGAAAGTGAAACTGTCATAACAGTTGAAAGCATTATCGGCTGATCTTAAGTTGTACGATTTCAAATGTGTTTAACTATTTGTCCGTGCTTTGAGCAAGCGAACCGGTATCTTCACACCAACATCTGCACGAGAACACCGCAAACAACATCATACATTAGAGCAGGCACGTAGCCAGACTTAAATTCAAGAGGAGGCACCTTCACAGACCATTGGCAAAATCCTGGTAATTGGGGTCATTGGTCAATAGAAGTTCCAGTATATAAAGAAAGCAAGAGGGGGCAACTGCCTCCTCGTGCCTCCAAGTAGCTACGCCTATGCATTAGAGTAAAAACACAGGTACGCTTCCTTCTAGCTCTGTTCGGGCTATACTTTTTACGTCAAGGCATCCAATGTTAAATCCCCTGGACAGTCATTCATGGTCAATCAATCAATATTCGTTTAATCATGAAACCAAGCTGTCACAGACGCAACTTATTACAGGCAGTAAATAGCTAATGTGATTAGAAATGGAGAAATCAGGTCTCCTTCCAACTAAGGTACTACAAGAGAAGCAGATACTTGTGAAAATTTTAGAATATGCCCTTATAAGGAACCCGTGACATAAAGTTCTGATTGTCATTGGGTGGTAGAGTGAAGTTAGCCTACACGTATGTGGTTTGGTTCGTAGGTAGTGATTATTTTGTCATGGAGGAGGTAGCAGGCATCGTAGTACGTGAGTTGTATGGTTGCAGCACCTCACGATTCACGAATCCTTCACTGGGCACTATACAAAAGCCCAGATATATGACATATACAGAAAGCATTTTGAAGGATGAAATAGGCCATGAAAATAGCACATGTATTTGGTCCAACAGTTTTGATTTTAATTGCCTTGTAAACAAGATACAAATAAAAGAAAACATCAAGACTCACAATAGACTTCGAAGTACGCTAACCAAAACTTTAAAGCAAAACTTGTTAAAAATTTTGCACTACCAAGAATAGCCCCAAAACCACTCTACCGCAAGATCTATAACCATTATCTGGACTCACCGTATGCAACAACAATGCACCGTTCAGGTTTTTGGCAATCAGCCAGACACCAATAAAAAAAAACCAAGTGTTAAAACAATAAGGTAATGAGAATAAGCCCAAGACCAATTTACTGTACATCTCAAGTAAACTGGTCTTATTTACTGTACATCTCAAGTAAATTGGTCTTGGATTAAAATCTAAAATTTACTGCCACGCCTATGTTGCAGTGGCACATCCTAAAGAAATTTAATTTTAGCCACAAGACCTCCATTAAAAGCTCCCAGGAATGATTGCAATTCAACACCTCCAGTTGTCAACGAATATATTCTTAAACGCTGAAGAGGTATTCTACAAAATGTAATTCGCTGAGGTACTTCATCAAACGACATTGAGTTTTGTCTCGGTAAAAGACACGTCACAGAAGAGAAACGAACATCAGTCTTTTAAAACGTAAAAACCGTCACGTTTTTCCGGCAGTTTTGTTCACGCAGTTCGCTAGTACGGATGAGCTCTATACGCATTTCGACCTGAAGCCACTTTTCCATAACCGCTCGTTTCCACGGCTTCCTCGCCCCAGGCTCCTCCTGTCCAACAAGAAACAAGCTTTATTCATTCCCCTGTACTCGACTCCTCCTGGAATTAATACTTGCAACATAACTCCACCAATGCCCGTACTTTGGTGATGCCAGTAGCAAGCCTGGTTCAAGGAAAAGGGCTAAGCTAATCATCATTGTTATACCACAGCATTGTTAAACAGAAACAAGCTTGAAATGCAAGTTAAATATGTAAATATGTCTTGAGGTAAAATCTAAAACACGCCAAAGATCACTGTCAAATGAACTTAGTCATATTAATTCATCACTGCAATTTTTAATGAACCTCTGTACATCATTGGATTTAGAGTCTCTGCTGGATGTGGTATCAAAGTACACCCTCCCCCAAAGCACAGTTAGCTCAGCAACATCAGCAGGGTAGCCTATTCTTGGTTATAGTGTGAAAATCAACAAAGGGAGGTGGTAATGCCCATGCAGACAAGGGGATGGAGGGTTAGACTGTAGGCCAATTTTTCCCAATCTGCGACCTCTTAGACTCGCCACAAGTGACCAAAAGTATCCGATGGTCATCAGCCAAGCGCTTTAAAACACAAGAAACTGCAATTTAACCTAACTTCTGTGCAGCAGGGAAAACAAAGACAAAATGTAGGTCACACAACAAATAGCGCCTAATTTTACTCTGTCAAGAGGCGGCATTTTCTTCTCTAATTTCAAAAGCATTTAATTGTTTTGGATGGAGTTTAGTCAAAACATCTATATAGAATGGCACGCTAATGATTTCAATGAGCTAATTGTTACCACTGTAAGCAATCTGTCAATAGGTGATTGTAAAAAATTCTAACTGTATATAAATGTAACAAATAAATAGGACGCACAACACCAAACTCGGGTCAATCTTCCATTTGAATGCGTAAAAATTGTCTAGAGACACACATATCCACAGTAATGATACATTCCTATAGTAATTAGCACTAAATCCATTTTAAAACATTTATTCAACATAGATAAATTAAAATGTAAGACTGCTTCAAAAATACTAATTAGCTTGTAAGATTATGATGCGTTTCTCTTACCATACGGATCATAACCCTGTGCTTCAGCTTGTGCGTACTCATAATATGCATCACTGAAACACAATAATTATCTAAACGATTACAACAGTTTCTCAGTTTTTCACTAAACAACTTGTCTTTATAATCAATAACGAATTCTGAATCTAACCAACTGAGTTGATTTATCTCCAAGAGTCTAGGTATTAATAATCCTGTAAAAGTCTATTTACCTCCAGTAATGAAGGGGGTAATGTGATAGTCTAGTGTTCAGCATGCTGGACTGTCAAGGGGTTCAAAACCAGTAACAGCAGAAAGTCATTGAGATTTCAGCACACTTGCACCCTCTAGCCAACCCAGCTATAATAGTACTCTGACTTTACAATCTCAGTGGCAAGATATATGGCAAGATATCTAATGACTTCTATAGCACCATTATCATGATGTCCAAGATGAAGTCCATGATGGTCACTTGGTGTCTACAGTACAACTGTAATTCGTCAAAATCTAATATATCAGAGAAATCAGAAGCCAGGTGAGTATGCAAGTTGAAAGAGAAGTCTTAAGTTTAGAACTGAATGAGAAGGTTCGCACCTGCCTTCATATGCCGAGGCTACAAAACATTAAATAGCTAACACCTCACACCAATTGCTGGCTGAAGGGCTGGTCTCATTTAATAAAATTAGAGAAAGGCATGTATATTAACAAAAGTGCTAAATAAAATCTTTGAATACCTGGCTTCTGCAGTTGCATAGGCATTAGGATCCAAGTAGCTTTGGCTACCATAAGCAGCCTCCTACAGATCAATTAACACACAAGCTTAACAAGTAATTCAGAAGAAAAAAACAATAAATGTTATTATACAGGTTATTCTGAACAAATAATGCAGTTTCACAGAAAAGGATTTGGCTTTTAAAGAACATGAAATTGTAGGCAAGTCTAGTTTAAGTTCAACAACACAGATTTCTGTAAACTCCAAAGTTGACCTTTGTACGCTAATTTTACCGACTATTCACATCATGCTAATTGCAATGACCATTCAAAAGGAATAAGTACCATAAAAATTCATGACCTCCAAAACAATGTTAAGATTTAACAACTTTCATGACTAGCATTTGAATCGGACAGCTCAATACAGATCGTACACACAAAAATGAAACCCTTACATATTCGTATGCATCAACATCCTGGTATTCAGTAACAGGAGCCACTGGAGCCGCTACTCGGGGAGAACCTCTCGACTGACCCCTCCCACCAGCAGCACCTCGACCACGGGGTGGTCCCCTACAATGAGAATTTTTTTATCAGCAGTATTCCAACTTTGCAACTTAGGCACAACATGCAAGAACCACTTTTTTACATTAAACATAGGTGCAGCCCGTACTGCATTTCCCGAATCTTTTGATTACCATTTCTTCAAAACAAACAGGTGCCTTGTTTAACACTTTAACCACGAGTGTACTAAAGCCGACAGGGAAACCAATGCATTGCAGCTCGTTGTTAAAGTGTTAAGATAAGAACCTTTGGAAATACGCTCCTTGCTCAACGAGTTATCAGATAATAAGATTTTCACAATATCGAACACTGCTGGCAAGGCAAACTGATGCAGTGATCTACAGTAAAAGCTAGCTTACAGGAGAATATTCCAAATACATTGATCAATTTGCTACATCACTTTTAGTTGAGATGTTGGAAAATAACTACATCAAATACCGCAAACTGCAACTAATAGGAAAATTGCGACATAACTACAACTTAATAACTCAGCATAATGTTATGAAATATGGCTTGAGGCTAATTAGTTCATAAATATTCCAATAGTCTGAGATTACTATCTAGCTACCTAGGTGCCCCTGCAGATCCGCGACCCCTTTGACCTCCTCGACCCCCTGCAGCACCTCCTGCCACTCCTCTCGCTGCTCCTCTTCCACGTAATCCAGGAGGAACCCCTCGAACATGATGGGCCGGCCATCCTGCCATACCCCCTCTAGGCATATGTGGTGGTCCAGGAGGACGGCGAGGTGGAGCGACCCCAAAAGCATCACCTGGACCCCGCATCGGTTGACCATCCTCACGGAATTCCTGTAAATAACATTGAATGCAAGGTCCGTCATTTGCACGAAAACAAAGAAAACAATGATCAGTAGGGCTATAAAAAAATCAGGGTCAGAAAGTGAAAATAATCAAGGCATAATTTTAAAAACACGTTTTCACTTTGAACTAATTCTTCATCGTAATTGCAACGTTTAGTAATAAACAATCAAATAGGATCTACACAAATTATTTTAAACAAATATAATATTGATGTAATCGACGATTACTAATCATTAATTTAAATGATTTTGGACTTCGACAGTGCTTTGCCAACAGATCATGATATGTATGTATGTATGCAGCAGGAAACTTCATATACCTCATTTTTAAGTACCTCACAACAGCGCTGTACCCAAGACTATCAAGCAGATCTTAACAAGTGCATTTTAAGAACAGTAGGAAAATGTATGTTGCGCTGATTATGATTTTGCTTGAAGTGACAGATGCCTAGTGCATGATAACAACACTGATATAGATACAATTACGTCAGACTGTCCAGTCTAACGTAATTGCATCTAGAAATGGTTAGATGTCTGATAGTTTGTATCTGGATATAAATTATCAGACATGTGTGACCCAAGGGATCAAAATGAGTCGCATGCCGGAAATTTTAGAATATGAATATTTTACATATTCTTAAAGACCAAATGTTTTGTTTTAAAATGACACCAAAAGTGTGGTTCTACCTTATTTTTTGACAAAGTTACGAATGATTATGTGTTTTTTGTGAAAAATTTTTCTTTTATTTTAATATATAATCACAAAAATAAAAGTATTCTCTGTACAAAATTCTGAACATACAGTTTAAAACAATGAATTTCATCAAATGTGAGAAATCAGAAATGTTAAAAAAAAAATTTTTTCACCCATTTTAATTAAAATCTGAAAATAAGAAAAAGTGACATCTGATCATATTTTGCTGTTTTCCTAGGAATGTAAATTGCCGACATCCGACTCATTTTGATCCCTTGGGTCACATATAACCATTTCACTCTGATTATCTATCTCAATTCTAAACCTTTTATATAATTAGTACAAGCTAACAGATACATATCTCTAAAGTAAGGTCAATGTAGTAATTCTTTATTATCTTTTACCCCTGCAATGCATAATAAGACCTTGGTATGCCTCAACAGACCTTGGCATGCCTAAGATCACCTTGGAATGTCTAAGCAGAATCTCACGGCTAAATCGAAGCATATTTGATAAATCAGTTATTTATTTTTATACCAACCGGTGCAAGAAGGGGTTCGATCATCTCCATGGCAAGTGCAATTCGTTTGTAGCATGACACTGTGTTGCCGGTGGCATACAAATGAACGTGAAGGTCATGGTTTAGATGAGCGTACTTGCCGCCTTGTTTACGCAGGTCTTCTTCCTGTCAATCAAAAAACTTAAGAATTTTAATTCTCTCACAATCCTAACAATGATCTCAATAAATGCTTATGAAAGGAAGACGCAGTAGCAAAACAATCTGGACAAAGCAGCACATTTTAACAAAGACAGACAATAGCACCAACACATTTTCAACTGTGCTTTTTGAAAGGTTTTACAAAATGCCTTCATACGATTGATTGATTCGTTTATTGACAAGCATGTCATAACAGCATAACATACATGCATAAGCATGCACTTCCATTCATAACATGCATACATAGATACACATGTATAAAAAAGTCCTGCTTTCTTTAAGTCCATGGGCTCACTGCCTATTACAAATTGCACACTTCCCCTAGTATCAAACACAACTTGTCTGATGATCCTGGTGTTACCATCCCACACATTTAATGACACAGCACCAAGTAATACTTTCCTTCACACCCCCGTCACACACTGCCAGAGTCAAATCACGAGAAACAAGACGATAGCCAGTTGAAGAAGATATTAAAGCATTAACAAATTTTCAAAAGGTGTCAAGGCATTAAAATGCATAAATGTAGGCAACTGCATAAATGTACACATAGCACAATTCAAGTATGCAGCCAGCCAGTAGTGGAATCAGAGGGATGTAGCACACTTGGCCTGACTGACAATTTGGACTGATGTTTTTAAAAGTTTTCTATTACACACTCCATCTCTCCTAACGTTTAATCTTGAACCTGCACGTGGTCCTCACCAATTTACTTACACAAATGTGACTTGCTCTGGCAAAAGGAGGCTTTTGTTCAAAAAATTAGTTTTGTATTTTTTGTGCTAAAATTTATAAGTAATAATTTCTGTTTAAAATGTTGAAAAAATTATTATTCTATCTTGATGAGTTCCACAGATATGAATTTTATAATTCTTTCTACTCGAAAGTACAATTTTGAGAAAAACGCATGCAAAGTTTATTATCTTAATACAAACCCTAGATAGATCGCAAAGTTTATGTGTAAATTTGTCATGAAATCGGTGAAATATTATCAAAATAATAATTTTTCCGTATAATATAAGATCCTATTTATTGATATATGCCAAAAAATGACAAGTGACAAATTTACACCTGATTTGTGTTTTAGCTAATTTCATCAGTTTTATCACTGGCGACTTCCGCCTCCTTTTGCCAGAGCAGGTCACAAATATTGAATATTCAAAAATATTTCTCACCTTTGCTCTGTCTTTTATTGATCCTCGGCCAAAAACGGCAATTCTGCATCCAGATGCCGCTTGCAGATCTTTAATAGTTGCCCCCGATGGACCGACCAATCTCCCAACAAAGTTGGCCTATAAACATGTGAGAAAAATGTTCAAGCTCCAAGAACTACGAAACACGGCTCATGTTTATTTGAAATATTTATCCTTTTAATGTTAAGAAATTCACTTTTATTTTCAGCATATCATTTTAGAATTGTACATTTCCAGTGTACTCCGTTCTTCTAGTTTATTGTGCTAATGTGCTAAGCCTCAAAACAGCAGTAAAAACTTTTAAGACCAATCTGAAACTTTTTTAATCCTGACATTTACATCTTTTAGACAAGATAAGACAGAAAGACAGCTTCTAATCTCCATATCACTGTCCCTTTTCAGACAGAACTATGCATTAGCTTGAAAAAAAGTTGCCATTTTCTCATTCATATTTTTTTAAATGGCTGAATCATACACATAGTTTTACACATAGTTTCAAATCATCTACAAAGTTAAACATTTAGTCATTATTATTTTTTACATACCTGAGGATATTCTTTTACTGGTAGTCTCACCCTAAATTCCACTTTTGCTGGGTTTTGGTGTAATTCAATGAATTTATCACTTTCGAAACCTGTCTCAATACGTTCTATTTCTGCAGAGGAAAAATTTTTTTCATTTCAATTGTTAACGCCTTTGGTCTTCAGTTTTTATCAACCAGCACAAGAAAATAACACATGATGACTGGCATGCTCTTCCAATATACATTGCTGTTCAAAGTAGTTTAGTTTTTAATGGCTGAGTTTTCAATTTTAATTAAACAATTGCCTCTGTGAAAATAAATAGAAGCCGTGTCTCACACAGATCTCATCCAAAGTTTGAATAGAAAATATCTGGATCAATTGTGTGTTTTCAACATAACCTTTGAGTAATAATGATCACTTTTTTTTATAAAATTTCATTACAAACTGTCAGATTTTATATTTTTCACTAGTTAAGGAATGCCGGTCATGATTTCACATTTACTTTTCTTTAACAAGATCAATCACATGAAGTTTAACATTTAACAGAATCAATCACATATGAAATTTTGCACAGTATTCACATGCTACATCTTCTTTAACACTTTAACGACGAGCGTTTACTAAAAGTCACTGGGAAACCAAAGCAGCTCGTTGTTAAAGTGTTAACAGAATAATATGTAAAACATTCATCTTTCCCAGGCAATAACAAGTATATGCAGACATCTTAAAGGTAAGCTTTCAGTGCTCAACTATGCTTCAATTATACTCTGAGCAGCTTAACAACCATGTTGTTTTTGTGTTTGCATGACTGCTTGGTAGTCACACTCAATCACACTCATAGGAGTGGTCGTTAGGGTGCATCATGTGCCCCAAAATATTTCAAAAGCGTTTGTCCCTATTTCATTTCTTTTCCTATTACTGAAAAAGCATGTTTACCAAAATTTGGCAATATTCTGACATACACTAGGTATCCCACCCAACAACTGAAGTTTTGCAGGAGCGAACTATTACGAGAATGTCATACATGTCATACAAGTTGCACTAGGGGTGCCCAGAAATATGATACATCGCAGAAAACACCCATATTCAAGTTTTTCCCATTAATCTATTCATTAGTTGTCTATAAATATTTTTTCGGAATTTTAAAATGTTATCCTGAGGTGGCTCAAAGCCCCCAAACATACCCTACTTAAATACCCAGGACTGAAGGCTTGGGACTAGGAACTTGGGTTCATTGTGAATTTACTCTTTTTATCACAAAAAAATAACAAAGAGTCCGATTTGGACGAACGTTTTGGAACTTGTTTGACTTGACAAGAGTTACATCTGGTAAAAACGTAGACAATCATATCAAGGTCATTCAAGGTCATTTCAAGGTCAAAATAAACGAAATCTAGCAAAAACGAGATAAATGGCCAGATCTCGGCTAATAATCATTGAAATCGGCTAATTTTTTCTCGTTTTTCTCGCCTTGATAAGACCTACTACCTGTAAGAAACAAGGCAACTAAATGCAAGGCAATCCGAGGTTATTTTAAGGTCAAAAAGGTCAATGAAATTGAAAATCAGAGAAAATGGCCATAACTCAACCAGATATTGCTCTATTTGGGTGATTCTTTTACCTGTTTGCTCGTACTGATAAGGGCCACATTCCAGAGGACATAGTACTAAAAGGCTAACTTTATCCAAGGTCATTTCAAGGTCAAAAAGTAAAATCAAGAAATAATGACCATAACTCAGAGTCACCAAAATGAAACAACATTTGGTTGAGCTACAGCCATTTCCCTTGATTTTTACCTTTTGACCGTGAAATGACCTTGGATTATGCTAGCCTCTTAGTACTGCATCTCCTAGAATGTAGTCCTTATCCGCCCGAGCAATTAAGTAAAAGAATCACTCAAATAAATCAATATTTGGCTGCGTTATGGCTATTTCTTCTGATTTTTATCTCAACTTGACCTTTTTGACCTTAAAATAACCTTGGATTGCCTTGAATTTAGTAGCCTTGTTTCTTACAGCAAGTATTCCTTATCAAGGCGAGAAAAACAAGAAAAAACTAGGCGATTTCAACGATTATTAGCCGAGATCTGGCCATTTTCTCTCGTTTTTGCTAGATTTCGTTTATTCTGACCTTGAAATGACCTTGAATGACCTTGATATGGTATCTACATTTTTCCAAGATGTAGCTCTTGTCAAGTCAAACAAGTTCCAGAACGTTCGTCCAAATCGGACTCATTTTTATTTTTGTTTGATAAAAAGAGTAAATTCACAATGAACCCAAGTTCCTATAGTCCCAAGCCTTCAGTCCTGGATATTTAAGTAGGGTATGTTTGGGGGCTTTGAGCCACCTCAGGATAACATTTTAAAATTCCGAAAAAAATATTTATAGACAACTAATGAATGGATTAATGGGAAAAACTTGAATATGGGTGTTTTCTGCGATGTATCATATTTCTGGACACCCCTAGTGCAACTTGTATGACATGTATGACATTCTCGTAATAGTTCGCTCCTGCAAAACTTCAGTTGTTGGGTGGGATACCTAGTGTATGTCAGAATATTGCCAAATTTTGGTAAACATGCCTTTTCAGTAATAGGAAAAGAAATGAAATAGGGACAAACGCTTTTGAAATATTTTGGGGCATATGATGCACCCTAGTGGTCGTTAAACATCAAAAGAGTTCCTCATCCATCAAGTACTAATGCTACATTGAAAAAAAGAATGCCCTATATTGTTTAGAGCTTTTCTACACAGATTACCTTTCCTTAAATTAATTTTTTCTCAGGATGACAGAAATATTTAAATTTCGCACATCCTGGCATGCATGCACAATTTTTACCTGTCGCAAATCACATAAATCTCAAATAGTCATTAGTAAGGCATTCAGAACTTTTACAGTACAAGTGTATTTTTGACTGTTTTTGCAAGATCATGCTGAAGCAATCTGGTTCCTTACTTTTCTTAAACATTTCCTTTGTTTATTTTGCTTAACGAACATATTACTGATGCCGCATGGTTTATTTGATATTAGCAGCATCCACAGACATAAATTATTATTTCAACAGTAAATGATTTCCATGAAATTGATAAAAACAGCCCAGACTGTTGTAGATACATAAAGTTATGCATATGAGAGCAATATGAAGGAATATTGTGTGCATGCGTCGAAACCCCAATATGCTTCTTCAGAACATCTACCATTAATTCTGAATTCACACGGACTACCATGAAAGAACTCTAGAGGGCAATAAATTTCCTAACAAAATGCAGTAGACTTAGTTTGTGCAAATCCTTAACTGGAGTAAGTTCCAGCGAATCAGGGCGAGTTGAATAGTAACATGCTGGCACGAAGATCAGAAGGACGCACGCCCCATAAGGTTGACTCAGCCTTCAACTCCCTAGGGCATTAGGGCAACTGGAAATGAGCAGGCGCATACGCATTGTTCAAAATGCGTTACTTCCTATAAATTGACGTTGTGAGGGTCTGTTATGCCTAGTGAGGGTCGGTTAGGGTCAGGGTCATTATTCGACAAAATGTGAAAAACTTTCAGCTGCATTAGTAATTTCTTCATGCATTGCGTGGCGGAATCTTCCACTGCAGAAGCACCACGCACTAGTTAGTATTACTCATGGATGCTGCACTTTATTTCTATACCACTCAGGGCCGTTCTTGTCCTAAATTCAGCTGATACCCTTTAAGTAAACTGAAGGATTGCTATAACCGGCTGCCTCACTTATGAAATTAACTCTTCTTACACAGTAGGCAACAACCAGGAAATCTTTTGTCCCGGCAAATAATAATTTATGCAGAATAAAGGCAGTCGCCATTTTGGTTTCGCCTAATCCTCGATGTACATTTTCTAACTTGCCTCTATCTATCAGCAGTAGGACTTCGGGGAAACTTTCATCCAGACGACTTCTCTCCTGTTTCAGTTTCTGTAAGCGCGATTCTACAATTTCAGCCATTTTCGGATTTATGCAACAACTTTTGTCGTAATCTCCACAAAACCGTTGCCTCCTTGTCTTCAGCACGCGACAAAGAAGCCGGAAACTTACACCACCAACACTTCTGCTCCAAAATACCCGGAGCGTTCTCCGTTTCGATATGGAACAAGAGCAGGTAGCGTGAGCAAAGTTATGGAACCGGAAACCTTGGAATAGAAAAGCTCATCTGCTGAAAAAGCCTATGCGGAACGGAAGTTTTTGCTTGAGGAGAAAATTGACGGATAGTAGTAACAATTTAACAATTTAATTTTAGCAATATTATTTAGCTATTCCTTTAAACTCCGAGGAAACTCCGAACGTGCTCTGCGCGGTACGAGCATACGCCCAAAGATAACAAGTTTTACGAAGACTGTAAGTAAGTATCGACTTTGATGCACAGTTGCAGACCGAATTCAGAGTTACAAACGACTTTACACATAAACATGTACATTCAAGACATGAATAATCTGAAGTCATCTATTTTCGTTGTAGCAAACTTGACAGATACTAAGTGCTATTTCAAAGCTAAATACAGGTGTCAAAGATTAACACTAGATGATGTTAATGGATTGTGCAGAGTTACCCTATAAAAGAACTAATTCTATTTGCCGGGAAAACGTGTGTGTGTGTGTGTGTGTGTGTGTCATAGAGCAATTTCAGTTACATAATTTACTTCACAACCTCGGAAGCCATAGCTGTGGTGGGTTATTTTGTAGGTTGAAAGCAATCAAAAAGCAGGTATATACATTGTTCGTGACAAGGGTTCATGAGAGTTGGGTCTTGTTTTGAATGGAATGTCTGAGGAATGATAGGTAGTTGGAAGCAGGGGTGCAAAAAACCAAACTTTTTTCAAAATGAAAAGTTGGTTTTTTGGTTTTTGGTTTTATTTGGTTTTTGGTTATTTGGTTTTTTGTTTTAGAGATTTCCTATTTCGGATCATAAAACTCATAAAAATGGCATAATAGGGCCTACCGTTCAAATTAATCAGATGTATATAAATGAAATTAACTAGAACAGTAGAACCGTCATAAAACGAAGTTAACAAGGACTGTACAACAATTGCCAAGAGAGTTGAAGAGACGACAGTTTCGGCATTTATAATTTTGAAATTTGTAAAAAACCAAAAAACCAAAATTTGCGGTTTTTTTGGTTTTATTAAAAAACCAAAAAAACCAAAAACCAAAAAACCAAGCCTTTAACAGCCCTGGTTGGAAGAGGCGATAGTGACAGAATGACAAAAAAAGGTGGATCAACGGAAATTTTCGGAATGAAGGTGGAAGATTGACCCAGCATGAAAGTCAGCACAATCTAAATTATCTAATGTTCTTGGATTGAACTGGTTGTGTCAAAGATGTTCCTTTCTTTTTAATGTACATGTATGGGTTTTCTACAGCAAAGACAAGAGACAAAGAATTCTATTATTATATTTGATTACATTCTGCACTAACTGACGCAGGTTTGCGTATTAGCAAAATTTTTCTCTAACACATCGACCAACAGTCACATACAGCAAGCTGTCTAGCTCGTTCAAAAAGTATTTCAGCTGTTAATTTGATGCCTAACATTCAAACCAACTCAACGACTTGACTCTCGTGGATTTTATTTGTCTACGCACCGTTAACAGTCTAGTCTTCCTGCGTGGTGCTGAGAAATTTCGATGATTTACAATGCACTTACATTCACCAATCCTCAGACTTGTTTACTTTCCTTGTTTCCATTAACTCATTACTGAAGAACAACTCTCATCGCCATACACAACGATTTTCATCAATACAGATTAATTTTTTTCTCACTTTTTTAATTGGCTTGTCCAAAAGCAAACCATCGGGCCCACAAGTGTCATTGTAATTGACATCTTTGTTAATCCCCCAAAATGTCATTGTCTGTCCCTGCAGTGATTCTGCAAAATTTGGATACCATTACTTTGCAGCTGCTGTACCGACATGATCAAACAATTCTACACAAGGCATCACAAGTCATCATCACTTGACACATTAAAAATAACTTCTCTGATAATCCTTTTCAATATAATTATCTTGATTAAATTCTCTGCACCCTTTTCAAAATCATCTTCATTCAATCACCTCATTTAAAAAGATAAGACTGAACTTTCTTAATGAAAACTGGTAAATTAATCAAATTAAAATTTGATTTTGACATATCTGTCACAGTATTGCAGCGTAAAACAGAACTACCTGTTCAGGTTTGAAAGTAACAGTCTAAGGAATGGAGTGTTTGATAATTGACTGAGTCTCAGACTATGACATCTACATCAACCATTAACAACTGGGCTTCTTACAGTCAAACCAAACCGTGTGCTACCATCCCAAAAACAATTTTCAAACAAACTCCAAACCATGTGTAATAAAAAATTAACACAACCATTTACTTTCAACATATATTATCAATTTCGATCGATTCAAAATTAATATCTATCAATATCGAGCGTTGCAAAAGTTAGGCACAAAATGACCTTACAAAAATATCTGCTGTTGTCATCGTCGACTGTTGCATAAACGGAAATTGTAGTCAAATACTTACAATTCTGGAGTTCGTTAACAACAGCAGGCAAGCTTCGCTTCCACTTCAAAAGAATAAATTAAGGAATATTCTACTCAGTGCAACTAATTTTTTAGGTTTTTGGCAGACCAGCAGCATTTTACGTCGTCACCAAGCACGTGACGCAGAGTTTCGACGGGCCGATGCAGTCGTTGTGGCAGAACGCGCCACATTTCCGGCAGACGACCATCGCCTTGCGATTACAGGCGCAGCTGGTGGCATCCTCGTCGGCCGCGTCGTCTTCCATGCCGAGTCGCGCGATGGAGGCCCCCTGTCGAGAGAACGACTGAGTGCCCAAGTGGGAATAGGACGCGTTCATCATGGACGAGTAAGATGGATTCTGTAGGTTTGTATTCAGCTTGTACTGCTGTGCATTGCTGAGATTCTGGCTGGAAAACAAGGACATGTGTGGCTTCGGAACGGCGTACGGTATGTTGTGATAGCTGACCGGCCACGAAATCGGAGGACGGTTGGGGGAGCTGGTTGTCATGACGCCCAGACCTCCGCCGACCATCGAAACGTTCGTCGACCCGTTTCGGTTGTTCGCGGCGGGAGCCGACATCGGAGCGGAGATGCTACGTTGGAATGACAGCTGCTGTTGGAGCAGCGACTGCTGTGTTGAAACCTGCAGCTGCTGCTGCTGAGGCGATGCCATGGAGACGCTTGTTGAAAACGTTGCCACGGCAGCTGTGGCTTCTGGAGCGGCAAGCGGGGCACTGCTCGCTCGACTGGACGGGTCTGCCGAAGACACGCTGTTCTGGACGCCGGTCGACTGCGTGAGTTTGTCCTTTTCCAGACAGCTTGACACGCGGTATGTCATCTGACCACTCGGCGAAGCCACACGCACGATTTTCAGTTTCTGAGGAGGAGGCGCTATGGAAGCGTCTCCATTTCCATCAGTTGTTTGCACACCGGAACGATCCCCATTCACCAACTTCGCTGTCTTTGCGCTGGATACACCCACAGGACTACTGGTAGGAATTTCAGCGACGCCAGACGCGGCATTCGGCTTTGCAGGCGATACGAGTGTTGCGGCAGGTTTTTGGTCGGGCGATGCTTCCGGAGTAGTCGCTATCTCCAGAGATGGTTTGACATCAGGAATGTTGGCCTTGATGGTCTCATCCTCTGGTTTTATGCTGAAACTTCCAAGACCTTCGGCCAGCCGGTGTTGGGGCTGCTTCTGAGAGTCGGGGCTTGGCGTGCTGGCACTTGAGCTGTTGTTCGACGTCTGCGTGTTGCCAGAGTTGGCAGCCAGATGTGCCGCTCGTTTCGCTTTATTCTTGGCTTTCAGTTGTGCCAACGTTTTTGTTTGTGTTGGCACCTTAATGCGTGGTGGGCTAATGCCTCCACCAACACTCTATAATCAACAAAGAACACAGTTCTAAACACCGATTGCTAATTGCAATTACAAATGGTAAACTACATCCCAAAATTAATTAATCTACAATAACGATGCTGCCCTATACTCTATAGAAACATCAGATATGATATTACATGGCATGAGACATGCACTTCCAGTGACAAGCTAATGAAGCATATGGTTCAAGTCATTTGACATCTGCCAAGAAAAGCATAAGATCTTGCATAATTCTGACATCAAATTTCAAAATAAACATTCAATGAACTGACAAATATTCAAGTGCTTAAATAGACAAATATGAAATATGTCACGTGAAAATAAATCTTAACTGAGACATACCCTAAAGCAAAATTATTGACTGCTGCCTTGTGCATTATGGTAACAGTGCTATAGATGGTTACAGCTAATGTACATATCAAGACACTTAATATGTAGGGCTGTTAACGATAAATTTTTGTAAATAGTTAACTATTTAAGAATATTAACGATTAAGTAATAGTTAATTGTAATTAAATGTATTCCCCATTAAGCAATGAAAAATACAAAATTACCATTTTTCATTGTTTATCTTTTAACAGTATCATTAATATTTATTGCTAGATAGTAGTTACTTAGTAGCGATTTGTTCATATTAGTAGTCTTGTTTATTTTTTCAGTTCAAATGTCTTCCTTCAATCATTTACGTAAACAAACCAGCATGTTAACACCGCTAGGTTCTAGTGAGCAATGTGTTTTGTTGACAGTGTAGGATTTATTAATCACAAGGGTTATAATACCGGGGTATCTTATCAAGATAACAAGCGGTCTTCGATTAAATGTAAAAAAAAAATTTAATCGTTAAAATTAATTAACTTGTATTAATCATTAACTTTTGCAGCCACGCTACTATAGCGCCTTTTAAATACCTAACAAGAGCGCTAGATTAAAATTAGCATGTCTGGACAGTCTGGACTGTAACAGCTACTTTTGAGAGCCTTCAAAAAGCATCAAAGTTTAGGACCTGCACTCTAAAGCTATGCGATGACTTGTTAATTTTATTGAGGTTGGTAGTACTTACAGATACTGGTGACAGATGATTTGACGGTGTACTTCCTCTGGGAAAGAATGAGGTAACGACATCCGGGGACCTGCTGTATGTTGGCCGTGGAAAGGCCGTGGTGGAATTCGGAGAAGTGCTTGCCAGGGTTCCTGAGTGAGGCGGAAATGAATACATCTGTCTCGAGTCGTTCACTGCAGCCGATACCGAAGGGCTTGTCTGAGACAAAGCGGTGCTGGACAAACTCTCAAGATGCACCGAATCTTCTGCCTTTAGCGATGGTGCTGGTTTGACCACAGCGGACAATGTCTGACCTCTAAAAGAATCGGTCTTTGTGGTTGCCAACGACAGCGGGGAAATCTTCAGCCGCTTCAAGTCGAGCGACTGATCCGAGTTGGAGACAGTCAACGGGCGCTTGAGGTGACTAAGAAGGGTCTGATTATTAGCACAGATGGAGGAGATAACAGGAGACGACGTTACAGTAGAGACGGTCGAGCAGGAAGAGCGGACCACAGGTGGCGAAACTGTCGGAGTCACTCCCATGGATCTGGCTGTCAAATTAGATGAAGAATCATGTACAGTAGAGGCTGGTGTCGTCGATGTCAGAGACGCGGAAACTACGCCTGTCGAAAATGAAGCGGCAATGGCAGTTTTAGAGAGTGAAGTGCTGCTAGGAAATAGGTCAGACACGCCGCAGAGATGGGACTCCGACGAAAGAGAGATGAGAGTTTTCGACCCCGATTCCTGAGAACTGATGATCCTCCGCCTCGTCGTCGCCAAGTTCAACTGCTTTCGACCGACGTTCGATTTTGAGCAAACACTAGAGGACGCCACAACCGATGAAGTTGTTGGACTGGACGAAGAAGGTGAGAATGCGCTGTCTGGATATGATGCGATTGAGCCGTGACTGGTCGACGTAACGACAGAACCCGTACTGCAGCTGACTCTGAGGCAAGCGTCTCGCAATGCTGTATCTCTCTGAGACGGTTCGGTGCTAGAAGCACAGGCGGTCGGAGTAGAAGTAATGCTCGGACACGTGCTCAGTGCAAACACTGACGTCGTCTTGACGTCACCGCTTACCTTTATTGTCGGTGACGACTGTGGACTGCTCGCAACGACGGAACTGCTCACCGCGTCTGCATTTGATGCCGACGCAAAGTTCTTCGATGCTGCGCTCGCGTTTGCCGCAATTGCACAGAGGTCAAGCAAAGTGGAATCAGCAGACTTGCGCTGATCCGACTTTTCAACACTCGCGGCCTGCTCCTCAACCAACTCTAGCACATCCGCTTTAGACTGAGGCACCTCGGTGACCAGACTGTCAGTTTCAACCAAAGGCTCTGGACTGACAGTTGATTCATCATCATCTTGCCCATCTTTGGGGATATCACGTGATTCTGCTTCTTCTACGTCTATACCCGTCTTGTGGCTGGCTGTCGTCGATCGTGTCAGTATGCGAGACGTGGAACTCTTCGACGCGGGCCGTTGGCGCATCCGTTTAGATACGAGTCTCGAGTGGCGTCTGTTCAACGTGGCTGTCACGATGGATGTGGCACAAGGCTCTGCATCAATAGCTGGGGATGGCAATGCAGGCTCTGACTTCGTCGACTCATCCAAGCCACTTCTGAAAAAGTAATTGACAATCATTTCAGAAAGTGGTGGGTGAGAAAAATTACCAGAAGTTTCTTTAAAATAAACTTTGCTTCATTATTTGGAAATCAACAACTGCAGTCTAAAGTTAAGCAGTAACCTCAGGAGTTTTAAGTCATCTACAGATTAAAACTCACATCATATACATGTATATACAGGCTTAATAAATAAATATCATATAAGAAAGCCATCATTTCTTTTAAATACAGAAATATAATGTAAACTATTTGCAAACTTAATCTGTAGAACTGTTATCAAGGAAGATCCTGTGGGATCTTCATTCACTACCACCATCATTACACATGCTTTCTGAAAATAAATCACACATGTTTATTCCCCAAGCGGCAAACTTAGCAGGATAATTAATATAGGAGATAATTAATTACACTTCAGCAGTCTATCTTAAGGTTCAACTGATACTAATGCAGGATGGCAAAATTTCTATATCTAAAGTCACAAAAACAGGAACCTACTTTTCACCCCAACTTGACTCGAAGTGCTTGATCTGGAATTATAAAGAAAAGATCAATAAACAACAAAAATAAATCTCCTAGTTACGCTATTTCACACAAAGTAACTCGATAGATATAATGTGTCTCCCATTTACTGAAATCCTTGTGTTGGGAAATAAAGAGAAACAACTACTAAAATTTAATATGACAGAACATCAAGAGATATGAATGAAAACTCTACACACAGCCAACAGCTTATTATTTTTCAATGTGTTGCAATTGTTCAGCGATCATTTCTTAGATTCATATTTCTCCACTACATGTAGCAAACAGTTTATAACTTTTACTCTTGAAATTCATTCTGGATTTAGCAGAAAATGAATTAGCGGGGAGTTAACACACCTTCCATTGATCAACACGTGTCTGTTCTTTTTCCTCCTCATGCTTCCGTCGCAACTGATTTTCAAGCATGAATTCTCCTACAGACATTAAAGCACATCTTAAAACAATCATAGTCATTGTTTAAGTAATAATAATTTAATAATAATAATAGTGACAATTTATATGGTGCCGTAACACAGCCATGCTGTTACAAGGGCACCTCACAGTCAACTAACAGCAGGGTGACCTTGTGGCTGCAACAAAGGCCAATTTCTAATTATGAAAAAAATCTACACTCTAATTTCTAACCCGAACTAAGATAATGACTTCTTTCACAGCATTACTGTAATGCAAGAGGTATCAGTCCGTTTAGACGTCTTAATTGAAACCCTTCACATATAAAATCCATTGGAAAAGATCGGTTGAAATCTGGTTAAGTCAGAGAATGCACAAATCAAGCTATGGTGGGTAAGGAGACCTTAACATATTTGTAGTGAATTAAGGTGACCTTAAGACATTTATGGTAATTTAAGATGACCTTAAGACATTTGTGGTGAATTATGGTGACCTTAAGACATTTGTAGTGAATTAAGGTGACCTTAAGACATTTATGGTAATTTAAGATGACCTTAAGACATTTGTGGTGAATTATGGTGACCTTAAGACATTTGTAGTGAATTAAGGTGACCTTAAGACATTTGTAGTGTGCTCCACAAATTTCTTGAGTGCACTTTTCATTTTACGATGTAGAGAGAGTTCAATTCTCAAGTCAGAATGATTAATTGACATACTGCTGAGAAGATAGGTTTAGCACTGATTACATCTCCAGCATTCTGTCACCACTTTATATAGTTTAGTTAAGATCCGATTAGTCTTTGTATCTGTAGAAACCATAACAAAATGAGGAAAGATAACGGAAGGAAATTTAAGACGAAAAGCAAACTACGAACACTGACCTTCTTCAAGTCTTTCTCGCCATTCCATGCATGCCTTGGAAAAAAATTCATTGTCAAGAGCAGTTGGACTAATTCTAAAACGAAACACAAAACATCAAACTAGCAAAGTACATAAGAAACGGAACACTGGCACGCAAGATCACTGCAAATATCCACTTTAAGATTTGCTACAGTTTATTTATAAATAAATATTATTTATTATACAGACACATTACATAGTGCCAAAATGCAAACACACTTAACTTTAAAAAAAGAAGAGGCAGCTTTAAAACCAAAAGGCAGCCTGCACCATTAGCAATGGTCAAAGATCACAAATCAAACTGCTTTCTCCATACCAGTTGTTACTGAGAGGAGACATTTAACATTTAATGACATTAAACATCATATAGGCTAGCGCAGAGAGCGTCTCTGAGTAGATATCTTGAAGGGTCGCTCTAGAAATGTTCAACTACATACAATTACATTACAAAGACAAACCAAAGTGACATACCGAACTGTTCCATCGGTGCTAAGGACACGATCACATCCTGGCAGCAGCTGATTCAGCTTCAGCTGGTCATCAGTTAGTAACTGAGCAAATGTATGCTTATTGATCAAAGCCTACAATGAAAACAAGTTCACAACAAGTCTTAGACAGATGCTAATCAGAGAAGCAATTCACAGGGACCAGGAAGCCAACCCTCATTTGAATAAAACACCCACGTACCAAAAATGAAGTGATTAAAGCCTAAATTAAATCTAATAAAATTGCTCAAGTTACTAAATAATACAAATAAATTAAAAAACAAATCCTTTAACAAGAAGTATTGTTTCACAGTGCTCAGCTTTAAGTGCTTCCTCATAGTCTAACATAACTATCAGCGCATTTTGTGAGGTACTTAGAAGAGAAGGAGAACAGTCCCTTAAGCTAGCCTTGAGGCAGCCATGGCTTGAAGTGTTAGCGACGTCATTTTCTTAACCTTGGCAAATGGTGGCCAGTCCTCTCCCTCGCCGTCTCATCTACCCACCGACAGTGTACGGTCAGCGTACTCATTATAGCTGGGTTGGCTAGAGGCACAGGTGCAGCAGAAATCTCTAACCAAATTCCTGCACTGGCGAGGATTTGAACCCCAACCTCTCAATTGATAATCCAGCACACTAACCAGTATACTATCGAGCACCTCTGTGGTATACTTCAAAGGTGTTCTATATATATATATATATTAAATGTCTTGATACATACCTACAAACTAGCGTAGTTCTAACGAGACACGACAACCCTCAATCTTCATTTTAGATGATGGCTAAATTCCTAGCTGAGCAACTGTACCTTGAGGTTTGTGTTGACAAGGATGGAGTTAGGCGTCTCAAGATCCACACACCCCTCCCTTGACTGTCGTATCTGAGCAGCAGCACTCAACTTTGCCTGACTTCGACGACGTGGCTAATAACACAATCAGATTTTTAGTTTAACCTCTTGTTAAGCGTGCAAAATCAGCAAACTGAATTCATGGTAGAGTGGCACAAAGGTAGTATCATTTCGAAGTTGGAGAGTATCAGAAGAATACCAGGGTTACAAACGCTTATCAAAGTAAGTACATCTCACAGACAGTGGCATACTTAACAGCCTTTTAATATGCGTAAAATCATGTCAGGTACAGATATAGTGATATAACTGAAAACACAGTGGACACTCTTTCATAGTGGTATCATAAAACGGTTCTAGAACATCACAACAATATCAGAGATACAATGGATACTATGAGTAGACCTCACAGACACCGGCAAACAGCCTTTATTCTTAAAATCACGTAGCGTACAATTAAATGTATGTGTGCATAAGGCCATTTAAAGAACCTCACAAAGGCACTAAATGCACAAACTTAAATAACGGATACTTTTTCACGAAATCCATCAATCAATATTCATTTAATCTTCTAAAGGTTGACATAGATGCTAATGCTAACATCTTCATGACTGAAAACGTAAGTACCTTTACGCTATATCCTGAAGGTGTAAATCGGTCTTCAGTGCACGACCGCTTCAGCACACCACTCGACTGAACCGACGAGAGCCGTGAGATTGGACCAGAATTCGTCTCTGTACCTGCAGTGCTAGCATGCACAGGGCTACCATTGGAAACATTCGCTGGTCCTTGGGATGATGACGACGAACAGTAGGAGGAAGATGATGACGACGAACAATTGGTTTTGGTTACAAGGCTTCCATTAACGTCACCTAAAATGATGTATTGTATTTTATTTTCATTTATTCAATCAATTGGTGCAGACAGGACGCTGCTCATTTACATGTAATTAGGATCAGTTAATTAAATTTAGATGCCCTGTTTAGTTTTAGTTAAGTTTAGTTTTCCAAGTCTGTTTTGCGCTAGCCTTTAGTAAATATCTTTATAAAGCATATTTCAGCAATGATTCCCATTAACCAGGAAAACCAAGAGCAAAGAAAAGCAATGGGCAGTATTGGCCAAATCAGGGTCTCTGGAATAATACGTTCTGCAGATATCTGAAAATATAAGCAGATTCAAAACTAGGAACTTAAACTTAACAGAGCAAATGTCTCAAAATTGCCCATGGTTTTATTGTTCTTCCACTGCAAAGGTTAGGCAGTTAGAGGCAACATAATGGCTTATTAGTTGCATGCCCTTTAACACTTTAACGACGAGCTGCACTGATTTCTCAGTCACTCTTAGCACTTGCGTGTTATTAAGTGGATGCAAGCGGAGTTATGGAATCAAACGACACAGACTCTAATCACTTCTGTAGTGCCATCGTGTACAAAGTCGTTGAGCGATGGTCACTTCAAACAAAACCAGCATTCGAGGAGTTAGCCCTAGGTCACAGTAAAAACCTTACATCTTGCCCCAGTATTTGGCAGAAACTGATAGTATAGCCTGAGTCCCCTTGAAGGGGTGCTATATAAATTTATGAACAAATGAATCCCTCTTCTCATGTAACAAGTCGTGGCATTTCAACTTAATTTCTTTCAATAGACAAAATATAATAATAGTCAATCACAAACTGTTGGAGAAGACCCATTTCAATCAATCAATCAATCAATCAATCAATCAATCAATCAATCAATCAATCAATCAATCAATCAATCAATCATCTGTGTATCTATGTCCCTTCAAGTTAACTACTCAGAGGCGCTCCCGACCCACGCCCGGCTAAAGATTAAAGTCTTAAGTTGAAAACCAACGCGATGAGACAAATCCACTGAGCCATTGACGTAAGCGACCATACCGTTCTGCATCTCTGCAGCTGGTTTCATCTGAATGACGAACTGCATAAGTCGGCGTTTCTTCCGTCGCTTGTACTGATGCAGCTGTCCCCCTCCGTAATGGTTCGCCTGTCGTTTTCCACGTCGCGGCTGGACAGAAGACTCTGAAGCCTCGTCGATGGTGGCTCCTTCGGCAATGGCATTGTTGGACGACTTTCCTTCAGTGGAACAATCGTTTAGAGATGGTAGAGGACATGGCGAGTCAGTGTCGGAAGAGAACAGCGAGTTCCACTTGCAGCTTTCTGGCAAGCGGACGTACATCACTGCAAAGAAGATAAATGACAGAACCTTAGAAATTCATATTAACCATATTTTTGCCTTGATAATCATAATGTTGCCTTGATAATCATATTTTTGCCTTGATAATCATAATATTGCCTTGATGAATGAATGACTACGACAATTTCTACAGTGCCGTATTACATGGCACATGCCATTACAAGGGGCTTGATAATCAAAATGTTGTCTTATAGTCATAATATTGCCTTGATAATCATAATATTGCCTTGATGAATGAATGACCACGACAATTTCTACAGTGAAGTAACAAGGCACATGCCATTACAAGGGGCTTGATAATCAAAATGTTGTCTTATAGTCATAATATTGCCTTGATAATCATAATATTGCCTTGATGAATGAATGACCACGACAATTTCTACAGTGAAGTAACAAGGCACATGCCATTACAAGGGGCTTGATAATCAAAATGTTGTCTTATGGGTCATTCCACGTCAAATCAACCAATGGTCCCCAGCACACCATCTCAGAATTTGATAAAATTTGCCCAGTGTGTGCACCAACATATCTTATGAAGTTCTGTAAAAATATTTCCTTATAATGTTGCGTGGTATTTGAGATATGACCACTTTTATCCGGGAGGGGTAGCGGCAGCTACCTATCCCACATGACCATTTTTCGATCGAAAGACGACCTACTTTTTACTTTGTGCAGTTTTCAAGATGGTCTCACACATTCAGTTAGTGATCAAAATACCTCAGAATTCACCAGATCATTCATTATAAGACCCACAACAAACCCAAAAACTCCTGGGACTTTATATTTGATATCAGTGAACCAGTGGTTGCTCAAATATCAATATTTATACTGTCGAAATGCACAAAATGCCATTTTCAAGTTGGGCTGGGTTCATGGGTAATGGGTCAAACTGCAAAGTTTTACCATGGTTAGAATCTACTCACAGGACTGATAATGTGGTGAAAATTTTATAGCAGTATCTAACATACTTCCTGAGTTATTAGCAATCAAAAACGCCTCAGAATTTAGTCGTTCGCGAGCTGCCGCTACCCCCCCCGCATAAAAGTGGTCATATCTCAAATACCACGCAACATTATAAGGAAATATTTTTACAGAACTTCCTAAGATATGTTGGTGCACACACTGGCCAAATTTTATCAAATTCTGAGATGGTGTGCTGGGGATGTTTCCGAATTTTGGTTGATTTGACGTGGAATGACCCTTATAGTCATAATATTGCCTTGATAATCATAATATTGCCTTGATGAATGAATGACCACGACAATTTCTACAGTGAAGTAACAAGGCACATGCCATTACAAGGGGCTTGTTAATCAAAATGTTGTCTTGATAATCATAATATTGCCTTGGTAATCAAAATATTGCCTTGGAAATCATAACATTGCCTTGAAATATACACACATAAATCTGCTTCTGAATCATACCTTTCTCCTTCCGACGTTCGACTGATGATCTGGACAACACAACAGTCTGCTTGGCATCATCGTCTAAAGACATCTCAGCCTCATCTTCATCCATCTCAATCACAACAGCTCCATCTGGCAGGGAACTCTGTCATTCAATAAATCATACAGTTCTAACCCAAGTCTAATCCGGAAACTTCCACAAGGTCGCTATCATTTTAAGACTGGAAGACAGGCCCAGCGAAAAGCAGTAAACTGGGTGATAAGTCTGTGTGATTTATATCACCAGGTGATAAGTAGATTGGAAAGATGAGATTTCAGTTCAAATCTAAACGACATCAGAGAAACGGACAGAAAACAGGCAGAAACAACGTTTGATTTATAATGATAAAATCAGATAATGATAAAGACAATCACACTTAAAAACATCCCTAGTTTTTCATTAATTATCTTAATCCATTATGTTCAAAGAAGGACTCTCAGATGGGTCATCAAGAAACTAACATAGATCAGGCGCATAAAATAAAAAACCATTTAAAAAACAAAAATATGCAGATTGTAACTATAATCATAAATTCATATAGTACCTATGTTTAAACACACACACAATCTGATCAGAAAAAAAAATTAATTAGGCACCCTCAAGGCTAGCCGAAATGATGTTAAGTTCATTAAGGGGAAAAAATCGTTCGTAAACAATCAGTGTAACTAGAACAGTCACAATTGGAAGAGAGTTTACGGTATACACATCCAGATTCCCATCCACACACTGTCGAGTGCCTGGACTGAACTGCATTAACGAAAACTTCAAACAGATGCAGATAGCTACAGTGGCCCCTCCTTCCGGAATAAGTTGTCTAACTCCGTAGCCTTTCTCTGAACATTTCTCGTATGCGATTACAATTACAATTCCACATTACGATATTAAAGCCGCGAGAAGTTCGTTACCATTAGTCCGTAGGCGCCAATACGACCAGCCACTTTGTAGAACATGCTGTCACTGCCTTTGGAATTGGCATGGAGCATGGAATTCAGACATGCTTGTGGTGAAGCAGACCCACTGAAAACGAAAACGATTGTTTTAGTTAACGGCAACTAGTGAACTGCACAACTCATCTGAGTGCAAACACAGAAGAAGAAGAGCAGTCCCTTTACCTAGCCCTGGGGCAGCCATGGGCATGAAGTATAAGTGACTTCATTTTTTAGCCTTGGAATATGAGGGCCGGTGGCCGGTCCTCTCTCTTGTCGTTCCATCTTCCCACCGACACGGTCAGTGTACTCGTTATAGCTGAGTTGGCTAGGGGCGCAGGTGGGGCAGAAATCTCGAACCAAATTTTTGACCTGGTGGGGATTTGAATCGCCAACCTCTCTTTTGTCGTGACAGTCCAGCACGCTAACCACTACACTATTGAGTGCCCCAAAGATAATTCAATCGAAATCACGATATCAAACCAAAGAAAGTTCAAATGCATATGCCTGTAAGATTCCAGTTACATGGGCTTAGACACCTTACTTTACCAGCAAGCAGAAACAGATCTATGAGATATACAGTAAGGCCAAAAAAAATAATGTTGTGTTTCCGGTAACCCGACCGAGTCACTTTTTTAGGCCCGACTGGGAAAATTTTGTGAAAAAATTTTGTTTAAAAAAAATTAATTTTTCAAATTTTTTTTTATTGACACATGAATTTAACCTTTGCGTGCCAGAGGTGCAGATTTGCTTCATTGATAACACTGCTTTCCTTGCTGCCAGAGGCATGTAAATAAGGGCACCGTTAATTAGAGCAAAATTGGCCTTAGCAAGGTGAAATATGATGACGATATATTCGTTTATTATTATACAACGATGCAGCATTGCATAAAATATTTTACAAAATAAAATTTTTTTCCTACCTACCCAGTTTTTAAAACCACTGTTACCGGAAACACACCTATATTTTTTTGGCCTAATTCACAAGTCATTAATGTTAACATTATTTTAAACTGTCCTATTATGGTAGTAGTTCGTGGTAATATCTTTTGACACCTGTAGCCATTGGTCCATAGCTTTGATTCAATCTATATTTGCCTCTGCAAACACTTATGTTAACACTTTAATGACGAGCATGTACTAAAAGTGACTGGGATGCCAATGCAGCTTGTTGTTAGACTACATCTAAATGACAAAAAACTAGATATGTCTCTACAAAGAGCCTAACCCTTCTTACCATCTGTATTTTGAACATTTTTACCATTTCTAGACTACCTTAGGGAGACTGAATTTGCGACATGTCATGTTTTGCTAGTATAAAAACCACATCCCACTTATTTGCACAAAAAGGGAAAATTATCATTGGACCAATAGAATACCATAAGTATGAACCAACTAGTTGTAGGTCAATTCATAAAGCACATGATATTGCAATTACATGCACTGCAGATGTGCTGAAGTAGTTATACACTAATAAGAAAATGACATAATGAGACAAGATTTCAACATTGCTTTAAACCTTTCCAGCAACCGCTTTGCATAATATAATGCAAAAGGCAAAACATTCCACGCACTAGGCCAGATAGTGATACAGTACACCTAAATAATCAATAGAGGTTGGGCTGAGAGTGCCTCTGAGTAGTTATCTTGGACAAGTGCTATATAAATGTTCTACAATTCTCTGAATGGATTACATCTCCTGGATTTTTCCGTCCATAGAAGATTTTAATTCTTGGCTACTGCACAGGAACAATAGAAATAGTAAGCAACTAATCAATACACTGGAGGTTCTCAAAAGTATCTTCTACGAGTGCAATCACTGTACTGAGGTTGCGCTATAATGACACACAGTTACAATGCTCGATTAAATTTGGGATCTGTGCTGAGTGCTAAAAGCTCAGGTAGCAGCAATATCAAAGCCAATTATATTCATAAAAGAAAAATGACTAATATCACAGAAATATGCTGATCTCCCATGTACGTGTGTTTTTGCCAACCATGACATACCAGTGCTTCAAAAAGAACAAACATATTCACCTAATTTCTTTCAAGTTCTCCTTTTCAATCAGATTCCAGATTTCCTTTGGTGTCATGGGAGTCTGGGGATTTTTCTCCATCACCTGTTAACCGATAGAATCATGATAAGATAATATGCAAACAAATTAATTCATAAGCCACAGTTTGGAATGACTGACTGATTATAGGTCAGGCCTGTGTTGAAATAATGCACAATGACTGTGTGACAATCGAGCGCTTCCTAGCACAACACAATAGCTGGTTTTACCTTAAAGTCATCACTGACACCTTAACCATAACCATAACAAAAATTTGGCAAACTTATAGTATCGTGGGCTGAAGGATTACACGGTATCTATGGGCATACTTCGCGTACGCCAGACAGTACCCGTTTTCTAATGACGACACTAACCCTAACCTTGACCCTAACCGACACTCACGACGCCAGTAAACTTACGCACTATATCCTTCAGCCCCCAATACTATAAGTTTACCCGAAATTTTTCTTGAACCCTTAGTTCATAAACGTATACATACAAGCAAGTATTGAATCAGAAACTAGACCTTATTATGCTGTTGAAGTTTTCTTATGCATTTTGGGCCACATTCAAAGTTCACACTTAGTACACTTGCAGCACATACAGGCTGCCTACATGGAATGTGGTCTTAATTAGACTCTCAAACAACTTGTATGGTAAGATGTTGCTGACCCTCCCGAATGAAATGATAACAAAATCTGGCCCATCACCTACCAATTTCGCCGCATCCGCCCATGTTATGGCTTTGCCTTTTCGTTTCTTCTGCAATCTGTCCGATTGCATTGCCTCCTCGATTTCTTCACGAACAGCCACACAAACTACAAGTCTGAAATACGTCCTCCGATGTAGTCAGCGAATGGCAACACCAAACTATTGGTCGCTCTATCAAACTAGACCAGAATTTATCACACAGAACGAACTTTACAATAGCATTCTGCATTCTTTGAACTGTTTCGAATCTTTCACGTAAAACCACAAAACTGTAAGTGGGAAAAGCGAAAGGTTAAACATGCTAGCGTAGTAGTCCGATCCACTTCCTAGACCGTCCACCGAGTTACTGCATGAATCCTTGTTCTAATCATCCGAATTTAACAGAATATTATGCTTTAGAAAGACAGCGATATGCAACTAAACAAGCTTTGGATTTTCTCCTTCTTCTCAGCTGGAAACTACAATCGCAGCCATGTTGGTTACACATCTAACCACCGATTACTTTTCGTTAAAAGATCCAACAACGTCGATGAACCACACGGTCGCCTAGTCTGGCGCTACCTAAATAATTAGCATCAGTGATAAAATTCACAACGAGCCAAATGCTGCTCTTTAGAATAAAGTGAGCCAAATACATTTATGAATAATAATCAAGAAAGAGGGGTCAAGCTCGGTATAGGCTATTAGCTTTTTTGGCTCCTGCTGCACTGTACTTGTTGTTTCATGTTTGTAACCTAAAACCTGTTCTATGCACTAAATTCAATTCAAATGCTGATTCTTAGAATAAAGTTTTAATAGAGCTTTTAACTAAACGCTGAAAGGTGTGAAATAATTAGAAACTGTTCATATTTGACTTGATACTAACTTTTCAAACTCTTATATCATAAAAAATATCGTAAACTGGCAGCGGTGGTGATAGATATCACTCGGTCAATTCGTTTAGAAATCAGAATGGTCGAAGTCTTACGGTCGCCGTAGAAAAACGTGTACAACTGACTGTACCTTTACATTTAAATTATTTTGACCAAGTAGATCATTCTGACCTAACGTGATATTTAAACTGTAAAATGATGTGCAATGACGTCATAAGGTAGTGTTGAATCCGATATTTCATCTGGGTAAGAGACACCACTCCGTAATAATTCTGAGACCAGCTTCGTATCATACTTTGGTATCATATGCGTAACTAACCGGAACCTCCTAGCTTATTCACGCGAGTTCAGGCATACAGTCCAGCAGCTGTTCAGTCGCAATTTTGGCGTAAACCTCTCATTTAGCAAAAACATACATTATCAGTACTTTATTACGCCCGAAGGCAGAAACAAATCAGACGTCACAACGTACATGCACAAATCTGAACAAAGTCAAACGCACAGACTGCGAAAATGTTCGTAAAGGTCATTTATGCAACTAAACTGACTTTGTATGTTATTTAATTGATTTTATTGCTGATCTTTCTTTTTACTATAACCTTACTCTCATATATCCATAGATGTCTGACATTGTCTGTTTTATTGTATTTTATGATATTTTTGACATTAAATTTTGTGAATTTTGTGATTTGTGATTTAATACTCTGTGATGTTCCCGCAGTGCGTTTGCAGGCGGTTCAATAAAGCACGTACTTACTTACTTACTTAATATTATTTACAGTTCAAGATGCCGGCAAGTTCAGAGTCACAAAGAATGCAGGCCTAACCCAGAGTATGAGACCATTTGTGGTGGCCTTGCCATATACGTCATGCAAAGAGCCACAGGCCCAACCTAGTCCATAAAATGCAGCATTAGTATAACTTATTCCTTTCTGCCCTAAGGACAACTCCTAGCTCACTACATCGGATCCGTGACGTCATTAGTAAACGCTAGGAAAATCGGGAGTTTAATCTGACATTCTGATTCATACATAGGTCTACATACATCCAAGCATGTGTGTGTGTGTGTGTGTGTGTTTGTGTGTGTGTGTGTGTGTGTGTGTGTGACCTCGGCGGAGAGAAGGGACCACTTGTCGCTTACTGGATGAAAATGGTCTTTCAGTAAGTGAACTATATTACTCCACATGGTGAGTTAAGACACAGAAATTTGTCATTAACGCATCGGGTAGAGACAGTTTCAACATTTATACGTGACTTCCGGAAAATTGCAGGCCTTTAAACTTGACTGATGAAAGATGGCCAGGCTGTCATCATCCACCTGATGATTATTTGAGTTGTCATTGTGTTGCACATAAACGAACGGGAGTTCTGAAGGTTCCTATCACTGGAGCACATCTGTAGACTGATGCCAACTTTCAACTGCAACCTAGATGTAATAGCATGGTCGACAATGCCATCTGTGATGGAAGCTGATTTGTTTCTGACGCTCTCGAGCTTCAAGTCTTGAATTGCAGTGTAGATTTCAGCTTACCGACAACAGCCACCCTTTTTCGCTAGCAACTCATTGAGACAGCGGCTGCCAAAACAACTAACTTTTTTAGATGCACAAAATAGCATCTGCTGGCCTTAAAGTTCCAAGAAGATGGAACAATGCAGTCTTAAACACCTCAATTGTGAACATAAAGCATCAATTTTTGATCCAAGTTGGTTCAAGAACTGTACATCAGTTGCTTGTTGATTAACATGAAAAGTGTCATGGATTTGTGAAAGGAAATGGTTTGAAACACTACACTGAGTATTGAGAACTGCATTCTTCATCCAGTGCAAAGCAAAAATGGGTTCAGAAGATCAATACCAGAACATTGTACACTTTATTCAGTAAACAGGTGTCGTAAATTTAAAAATTGCACATTGAACAGTAACTTATAACACAATCAACTTTACAATTCGTCAAAAAGTTGTTCTATAAAGATTATAGCATGGTAACAAATTGCTTTCATATACAACTGGGTACAATCAAAGTTCAGCATGCATAATAATACACATTACAGGTATGATTCACTTTATAGTGACAGTAGGCAATAGTTTTGTGAGAAGATATGAGGTGATCCAGTACACCCGGCACAAGGCTTGGTTGAAAAAGGTCATCAAATAAAACTGATATTGTCATGGTAGCCATTGAAAGCAGATTATGAAGTGTGGGCTATTTCATTTTTTCAGCCTTGGTTGGGTGGATAGCCAGCCCTCTGCCCCCATTGTCTCATCTCCACAGCAACAATGTACAGTTGTGTACTCGTATTTATAGCAGAGTCACTAGGGGCACGTGGATTAGAAATCTTAGGAGCATCTCTGTGCCCTGACAGAAATTTGAACCCTTCACCTCTGGGCTGACAGACCAACAGGCTAACCACTACAGCACATCAATTTATATTGGGTGTCACAGATTATGCATGTACTTTACAACCAGATCCAGAATTTGAAGAAGGATGAATACAAATTACGATGGTTTGGGAGCTCAATACAATACGGTGAGAAACAGTTTAGCAATAAAATGATCAGCTGAAACATTACTCCGAGTTTAAGAGTATACTTCATCATGTTCCCTCCAAATCTGACTTTGTGTGTGTCTGCTTTTGTAAAATCTAAACATTTTATGAGTTCAGAATATACCAACTGACAGTTCCAAGATCATTCATGTAAAATGTGTGAACTGGGAAGCAGCAAGTCTGGGGCCCACTTTCCTTGTAGATACAGTACTTTCAAACTACAACCCAGCTTTCCTATTGCAGCATTCAACACAGGAACATCGGAAAATAAAAAACATTCAAATATGTAATCACATCAACACAGTTAGCATATGAAATGAATTTCTCTAAAAGTAATTATTAAAAAATAAATGCAAACTCTATTCAACTAAAGAAATATGTGGGTACACTATGAAGCCACTAATCAGATGCCGCCGAGATAGTAATGTTAAATACCAGGAACACATTGAAAACGTGCACTTAAATTTGATAAAATTTGTTCAGCAGCTAGTACATGTATTCTGATTTAAATAAGAAACACACACGTGCGGTTATCATGTCGACCAAATGATAAAATTGGTCTTGGCAAATATGAACAATTATAAGAACACATTGAACGTTGATACCAACGTATTCACAGAGTCAAACACGAAAAATTCGGTGAAAACAATTTACACAGAGGTTGATGTACATTGACAAGATGCTTCATGTATGTAAGTACGTATGTATATGGCTATTTATATAGCGCCTCACAAGAACCTCACGAGTCACTGTGGTGATTGTAGAAATGAACGATCCTGGGAAAGGGACCAGTCATTATTTGGTAGCCAAGTAGATGATGACAGCAAGAAATAGACCAATCAGAATTATAATCACCGCAATGATGAACTTCTTTCTCCTGGACCTGGCCTGAAAAAATAAGAACCCCAAAGTTGACCAGCTGCAGCTGGGAGGGACTGCAAAATTCTAAAAATCACAAGGCCAGCCACTAAGACGAATATTATTAGTAAATTTCAGGAAATTTACTAATAAATTTCCCATTTTATTTTTCTGACAACCATGGCCTAAAGTGGTACAGCTCTGCAGGTAAATGAATGCAGTAATCTGGGTTGTGTGATGAATCATGCAAACGAAACCAATAACAATTTAGAAACTCAACACGCTAATAAGCGTAAAAGAAAATGAAAACACATAATTCTTGCTGTAGATATGACACTTGAAAATGCCTCCTTAAAACAGCTCTGGGTGTCAGTCCGAAGTTCAGGGTACTGATACTGTCCGCAAAGTAGAAGAAATTAGTTTAAGGTCATAATGATTATAATGTCACTGAACACAGATATGGACAGCCAGGACATGGTGGATAGCATGTCTTGAAACTGCCATGACTTGCACAAAAAAAAGAATAAAACCAATACATGTCTGAATTTATCAAAAGTCAAACAGAACCAAAATAACAAAACTACAAATCACAAGGTTTTAACAGCATATAATAAAGAAAATTTGTTCAACTTGGTTTAGTCACACCCACTCACAAATATTTAGACAATCCATCAATATTACATAAAAGCAACAACGACAACTTAAATGGATTTAGTATTTATTTTCTTAGTCCATGTTTCACAACCTCTGGTCGCAGCTTATCAATAGCAAGGTTGTATTGTCAGATCTTGAAGAGGTGCCAAACAAGGCACTTCTGCATTGTACATTTCATGCAGAAGGATCCTAATCATCAAGCTTGATCCTTAGTGCACTGAATAACTGCTGCCCTTACGATACAGAGGCTCTTACATCTCGGATAACAGAATAGCAGCAAATTTTCAACACCTGTAATGCGCGTACACCTTAAACAATCCAGACAATCAAGGATTCATTTTTTTGCCAGTACTCCGATGATGGTTGCCAGTATGGCCAGCACGGCGACAACTATAAGTACTATGCAGAGTTTCTTTCGGCGCGCCTTAGACTGAAAGAAAGAAGGAAAATAAAAACACAATTAACTCAGGAAACAAAAAGACACACAAAACCCAGAAAGTATTACAACAAATTGTAACAGAAACCAATTATAAGGCTGTTGTAGGAGCCATATCCAGAACCACCATATATTAAACAAGGTCATGTTATAATGATTTGATTTCCTGTAGCCGAGCTACTTTGGATCCATGTTCATAACTGTGTTATATACAAATTCGGGTGAACGCTAACAACGATCTGTATTGATTCCCAGTCACTTTTAGTACATGCTCATCATTAAAAGTGTTAAAATGAATATCTGGTGAATGTAATGAAGAAAAAACTCTTGCACTTAGTTATAGGCCTCATGACACTCAGACATGGGCATTATTTGGGGGTTTAGAGGTTTAAACCCCCCAAATAGATAATTGCAGAAAACACTTAACTTTTCCTTACTCTGCAACTTTGTCCAATAAAAAAAACTGATATTGTTTCCTGGCTATGCCCTTGCATTCAGAGATTAGTTTTATCGTATCGTATCTGAGAATTTATAAAGCTCCTCTCACAGTACTAGCTATTCAAAGGCACTCAAATCTCTGGTGTATGTAATTCTTTGATCACTGTTTGGCAATCATTAAAATGTTTGCAAAGCCACCAATACCATGTAATTCTTTGATCAATGTTTGGCAATCATTAAAATGTTTGCAAAGCCACCAATACCATGTAATTCTTTGATCATTGTTTGGCAATCATTAAAATGTTTGCAAAGCCACCAATACCATGTAATTCTTTGATCAATGTTTGGCAATCATTAAAATGTTTGCAAAGCCACCAATACCATGTAATTCTTTGATCAATGTTTGGCAATCATTAAAATGTTTGCAAAGCCACCAATACCATGTAATTCTTTGATCATTGTTTGGCAATCATTAAAATGTTTGCAAAGCCACCAATACCATGTAATTCTTTGATCAATGTTTGGCAATCATTAAAATGTTTGCAAAGCCACCAATACCATGTAATTCTTTGATCAATGTTTGGCAATCATTAAAATGTTTGCAAAGCCACCAATACCATGTAATTCCTTGATCATTGTTTGGCAATCATTAAAATGTTTGCAAAGCCACCAATACCATGTAATTCTTTGATCATTGTTTGGCAATCATTAAAATGTTTGCAAAGCCACCAATACCATGTAATTCTTTGATCATTGTTTGGCAATCATTAAAATGTTTGCAAAGCCACCAATACCATGTAATTCTTTGATCATTGTTTGGCAATCATTAAAATGTTTGCAAAGCCACCAATACCATGTAATTCTTTGATCAATGTTTGGCAATCATTAAAATGTTTGCAAAGCCACCAATACCATGTAATTCTTTGATCAATGTTTGGCAATCATTAAAATGTTTGCAAAGCCACCAATACCATGTAATTCTTTGATCATTGTTTGGCAATCATTAAAATGTTTGCAAAGCCACCAATACCATGTAATTCTTTGATCAATGTTTGGCAATCATTAAAATGTTTGCAAAGCCACCAATACCATGTAATTCTTTGATCATTGTTTGGCAATCATTAAAATGTTTGCAAAGCCACCAATACCATGTAATTCTTTGATCATTGTTTGGCAATCATTAAAATGTTTGCAAAGCCACCAATACCATGTAATTCTTTGATCATTGTTTGGCAATCATTAAAATGTTTGCAAAGCCACCAATACCATGTAATTCCTTGATCATTGTTTGGCAATCATTAAAATGTTTGCAAAGCCACCAATACCATGTAATTCTTTGATCATTGTTTGGCAATCATTAAAATGTTTGCAAAACCACCAATACCATGTAATTCTTTGATCATTGTTTGGCAATCATTAAAATGTTTGCAAAGCCACCAATACCATGTAATTCCTTGATCATTGTTTGGCAATCATTAAAATGTTTGCAAAGCCACCAATACCATGTAATTCTTTTATCATTGTTTGGCAATCATTAAAATGTTTGCAAAGCCACCAATACCATGTAATTCTTTGATCATTGTTTGGCAATCATTATAATGTTTGCAAAGCCACCAATACCAAACTGAAAATTGATGGCAAAGAAAAAAGAACGACCGAAACTAACAAAAAACCAGCACAGATAAAAAAACAGGCATTTATGTGCTTGATTCGAACATTGAAATGAATTCAAAGCAAACCTGATAGTTTCGTGCTTGTTGTAACTGATGCGTTCCTTGTTCAACACTAGCAGATGCGCTTTCGACATTTGCTTCTATGGAATCTGAAATAAATCAATTGAGTCTTCTTAGTTCAAAGGCATAATTTCCCCTCCATCATTTAAGTTGTCCCTTGCATGCAATACCTTACATCAAACTAACAACCTTGGAGAACTTTTGAAATCTATTTCATTTCGGCTTGTAACGCGGGGCGTACAGGTTCGAGTCTGCCCATGTGACGGAACCTTACTAAGTGGAGACTCTGAACAGGTCTTTCACTCAGAACTTTGCTTCAGATTCAGATGTACTCACCATGTGTGGGTGTAATAAATGCATAATAATAAAAGGTTTAATGAGAAATCTGATAAGTAGTACCAGTAAATCCAGTGAATTGCAACAGTAACAATTTACCTAAACTTGAAAGTTAAACCAGAAATCAACAACTTCACGAGAACAGTAGACACCTTATCAACCAGTCAATAAGAATTCAAACTGGCCTCTCCAATAGATTATGATTTTACACAACATTGTCGTAGAAGTAATGAGAGCAGGTTAGATAGATTCATATGAAAATCACTTAAAGGCTTAGGCTAAGATTCCAGATGCAAGCATCTACCAGCAATTCTGAACAACTGAAATAAACTGAAATTTATCACCAACAGTTGATGTACTGGGATAAAACAGCAGACAATGCATCAATGAGTTTCAAAGGAAGAACTCGACATACTAAAGCACTACGTACTTGCAGTTTATAAGTAGTTCAGATTTTAACATCAATTGTCAATTTCTTTAGTGTAAGTATTATGCAGTTTATATTTAAGTCAATACTATCATCAAAATCGTTGTTAAAACTGAGTTAATACTGTTTTGCA
Organism: Aporrectodea caliginosa; assembly: GCA_020284085.1. Taxonomy (NCBI): domain Eukaryota; kingdom Metazoa; phylum Annelida; class Clitellata; order Crassiclitellata; family Lumbricidae; genus Aporrectodea; species Aporrectodea caliginosa. The sequence continues at coordinate 2,880,143 of JACEVL010000008.1, forward strand.
AACACTTTTTACATCCTTTGAAACAATATTTTAAATGAAGGTAAAGCTCTTACATACCTATTATTTCACCTTGTTCGTGGACAAGCATGCCAAGGTCTTTAAAAATCTGGTTAACGTCCATTATGTCTGCCTATGACAAAATAAATGTTTAATTTAAAAAAATACACACATACCTCTGTAGATACTAAACAGCATGGCCTCACAAACAGAACTGTCCCTCTGCACTCTTGTGCAGTAAACACAAGCTAGGCATTGTATTTGGAAACTAATAAAGTGCCTCTAGCGGTAGTAACTATTCAGAGGCGCTCCAGCATCTCAAGGAAACAAGAGTCCTCAGGCAGCGGACAGAAGTGGATGAGCTACCAGCCAAAATCTCAGCCCGAATTTGTGGAAGGTTATTCCATGAAGACAGACCCACAATTACAAAAGCTCGGCGTTGAGTGATGGCAGTCCTGGCCCAAGGGACAAAGGTCAAATTGATCCCTAGACCGAAGGGGCTGGAGAGAGAGAGAGACCCAAGGTAGAAATTGGTCTAAAGAAGCTATCTGAAAGACTTTCAACTAGAGATCATTCACCTTAGGTTCATTATGTTCTCCAAACCACAAATATGTTCACTGCAACACTTTGGCAATTGGTAATACGTTCTGATAACACAGTTAGCATAAATTAAATGTAGTTATTCTAACTTCAAGTTGGTGAATGGCTTGTTCACGTTCTCTCAAAACCTCCATGTCCATTTCATCTTCAACCTGCATCTGATCGGAGCTGAAAATGAAGAACTATCACTTTAGGATCATTAAACAATCATAATAACCATTACTTTAAGAACATTTTAATGATCATGATACCTGTAAGCTACGATGCAGTTTGTCATCTGGTTAGTCAATAAAACAAATGTCATCGCCATTACAATACTGTAGGAACATTTAAATGATAATAGTAACCATTACTTCAAGAACATTCTAATGATCATAGTACGCATTACTTTAGGAACATTCTAATGATCACATAGAAACAGTTAAACGATCATAGTAACCACTACTTTACGAACATTTTAATGATCCCAATAACCATTACTTTAAGAACATTTTAAATGATCACAAAAACCATTACTTTAAGAACACTAAAATGATCATATTAACCATTACTTTCAGAACTTTGAACATTCAATACTCTACTACATATTTCATGTTCTATCTTTAACTTACACTTAATAGCCACATATTCAAGAAAAGACAATGTGGCCCATCTACATTTAGCCAACAATCAATCAATCAATCAAATATTCATTTAATTCAACAGTTACACCAATATTCACTTAAGTCATAACTATTATCATTATTTCATTATACATTAAGCACCTAATGACTAGCACAAGCAACAGCACTTCTGTGAGCTATTAAGAGTCATAATAAAAAGTGCATAGATACAAACATATCTAATGTCCCACTTTAAAAAATCTAACTCCTAAATAAGCAGTTTTACCGGCATAAACAGCCAAAAATGACTTACCCTTCAAAACCAACAAGCTTATCTTCACTATGCTTGTCATCAGCAAATGGATCCTACCAAGAAACAGAAAAAATACAGTACTCAATCACAACCTAAGATTTACCCCTCAAAAGTAGTGAGGCTAACTAATAACAATGCCGCATCTGCATTTATGTAATGCGTGGGATATCAGTTAATACATACAATTACATACAACTAATTTGATAATAAATACCCTACTTAAAGGTCAGAATTGCACATACAAGCCAGGCAAACATTAACATCTGTAAGCATCCTGGAAGAGGTAAGTGTTTCAGTTTAGACAGAAAGACAGTCCCAGCAGGAGAGTTGCAAACATGAGGAGCTAGAGAGTTGCATATCTACGTATCAGAGATGGCTAACTAATTAGATTCTAATCAAGTAGCTAATCGACTAGACAAACAGCTAATTCTAATCGATTAGTTACAATATTTCGCTAATTCTACTTCTAATCGATTAGCAATTTAACTTCTCATGCCCATCTCTGCTACACATCCTGACTGTAACCAACTAACCAACGTAATAACATCTCAGAGCTGTCCAAATGCAATAATGTTTTTATCGACTGATTGTGTTTGTGTTGAAACTCACAAACGCTGTTGCGTGCATTCGCGCCCTTTGGACACTTTCATTCTCCCTCTCCTTCTCGTGTCGCTGAGCAGTTTGGAAGTTATTAAGAACTGCTGTGAAGTCATTCATTAGTCGCTCCTTCTGCATTTTCCGTTGTCTCTAACGCATTAAAAACCAAAATATCAACAATGAACATTGAACACCAGAAGACACAGTTTCATTAACCTATGCATTTGCATCTGTTCCTTCTTATCCAAGATAAGAATAATTCCACAGAAACTATAAATTTGCAGTAGAAATGTTACTAATATTTTAAATATAATACTAATATTTTATCAAAAAGAACATGATAAATTTGCAGTAGAAATGTTACTAATATTTTAAATATAATACTAATATTTTATCAAAAAGAACATGATAAATTTGCAGTAAAAATGTTACTAATATTTTAAATATAATACTAATATTTTATCAAAAAGATTGTGACCTAAAATGAAATAAAATTTTATGATTACTATTATGGTGGTATCATTATTATCATTAATTTGTTTAAAGCAGTAATTAGATACTAAGAGCAGAACCTCAAGCATATTGGCAAAACAACCAAAGCATACTACTATTAACTACTCTGACACAGTGTTACATGAATAATGTGCTGTTAACAAACAAGACATACCTGTTCTGATGGTGCTACGGACTGTGGTATTGCAACCAAATCTTTTAGCTTCTGGCTTGTCTCCTTTGCAAGCTGATTTGTGTAATGCTGTATCTGATGCCTACAAAAACCATTACACATCACTTGAAACTGACTATGAATCACGGGCTCTACTCAAGTTTTGATGCATGTCAGTAACCAGATAGGCAAGTGCTGACATGTCCCACCGCAGCATCAACAGTTCAAATGTGTCATTCTCTCTAAACCCAAAATTCATGGCTCAGCTTTTAGAACTTGCCACATGGAAAAAATGCTCTGCATGAAGTTATATTGCTTGACCAGTTTTTGTAGAAATAACACAATTTCATGAAATCCAACAGAGTTCTCTTGCAAATTCAAAATAACAAGTCGAAAGACACATACAGCTTGTCTCGTAAGTCCGGCGTATCCATCTGTGTTCCAATCTGATTTATCATTCTCTGCATCTGTGACACTAGCAAATGAACAAAACGTAATGTAAATCAAAAGACAGTTTATAACTGCAACTATCAGTAACACTTTACTTGATCCTAAAACCATATATATCAGCTCCCAATGTAACTTCCATGAAACAAATGTCTTCAAAAGGCCCATTAACACTTCAATGACGAGGTGCATTGGTTTTCCAGTCACTTCAAGTATACTCTCATGGTAAAAATGTGTTAAATCGAACGATGAAGCCTTTGGCGTCCATGCACTGTACCTTGAGGGGAAGAATGTTCAAGGTCTATGGAGCCATCAAAATGAAAGCACAATCACTAACATGTTTCTGTGGTATTAAATTACAAGCAGAAACAATTATAGTTTTAAATTCTTATCTATTCTTATCAATTAGCAATATGTAGTTGTGAGTGAAGGACTAGATCCAGGTCCCTGTGACTTTACAGTTCGAGGCTGCTCGAGTCCACAATCTGCGCTGCAAGGCCAGTGTTCAATGAAACAGGCATCACGAATTATCATGAAATTGTTCACAGAGATTTTATGTAAACCTCCAATTTGAATGTATTAAATGTGTTTAGTAGCAAAACTGAACGTATACCTAGATTTTCTAAAACTATATGAATGCCTGCACACAGCTAAAACAATTGCGAACAGGCAGCCACTTACCATTCTGTGTTATCTTCTGAATATTGGAAGCAATGATTTGAGACAAACGATTATAATCGCCCGCCTGATCTTTGGCTATCAGGAACATAAACAAACAAAATGTCAGCATTTAAGAGCAGCAGACAATCTAACCTAGTCTAATGACTTCTATACTGCCGTTACCATAACTACGGCTGTCAACTCAACAGGCCCCCAGAGGCCCTGAAACCCAAAGGGTCGCACCCAAGCCATCAATGCAACACCCCAAAATTCGTCTGAAGAATCAAATGATTTAAGCAGACTGCTTAGCCATGGTCTCATGGCTAAATAATGGGCAATTGTCCATTGCCTTTGAACCCATGGCCAGTGCATTGGAAGGTGTTGCCCAGGTTTCAGTTACCAATGAGTGAAGCTTACAGAATAAGCTTGACTTTCAGAACAAGATATTTCTTTAGTCTGTAGTCCTGAGTCAATACAAATACAGTGGGCTTGCATGCACTGATGAGTAAGTAAGTATATTCATTATTAAACCAATTGCATATTCACACTCTGGTTTACATACGTCCTAATAACAATCAACTGTCAAAATTAGTACAACATTCTAATTATAAACATCTTGCGCGGTCGTATGATCGCGGTTGCAGGGTGTATTGCTGGGGCTTTTTGGTGGAATTAACCCATGCTGTCAGTGGCCCAGGTTCATCAGGACCGCAGAGAAAAGATATCAAAAAGATATCAAAACAAGCCATTCATAGACAAAAGACAGCACTTTGCTATTATATAGTCTTGCTATAAAAAGACAATAAATATGATTTTTCTCTTCACATACCTGTGCCATAGGGTGGTGCACCCGTGTGGTATGAGCTGTAACCCTGCATGTCAAATGAGCTGAAGCCCCCTCGGTCAGCCATAGCAGACACAATGAACAGTTCTGAAAAGTACAATAAGCCATGAAATATAAAAGTTTAAATACAATAATTGGAACAAGTGCTATTACGCATGAATGACCAATTTTTAAACATAAATCAACTTTTGTAAAAAAACAATTGTTAGTTAGAAAAGCCTACAATTTCAAATTTAAATGACTGGCTCAGAAGCGAGTGCTACACAAGTTTAATAACCGCGTGGTGCATCTGTGGTAGAAGATCCCAATACGAAATTCAAGCAGAAATTACTAATGAGGCGGAAGATTGTTTACCATGATTTCTAATGACGACACTAAGCCTGACCATAACCGACCCTCACAATGCCAACTGATAGGAAGTAACAAATTGACTATGAAAGGTTTGTCCAAAGAATATTATTTAGAAATTTCAAGCATGTTTTGAACAAAATGCATGTGGTTTTGAATGTGCATGCGCTGCCGAAGGTTTGAGCATGCACAAAGGTTTTCTGCCACACAAGCATGTCTAACCCTAACCCTAACGGACCATCACGATGCCTAACCTGATCCTAACCGACCCTCATGACGCCTAACCGACTCGAACGACGCCTAACTTGACCCTAACTGACCCTCATGACGCCTAACCTGACCCTCATCGTGACGACATAATACATCATATCAAACACTCCCCTGTTGGTATATCTAGCCCGTGTCTAATTTCAGTTCAACCAATCACAGCGCAGAACCCACGCAATAAAATTCAGCCCCCCGATACTATAAGATTGCCGTATTTATCTGCCAAAGGCTCAGCACCCGAGCACGAGACACACAAACTATAAATGCCTCCTTAAGCCTCTGGTTCCTGTGCGGTATATTGCAGGAGCCCTAATACCACTACCTGAACAGTGGGTGACGAATGACACTAATCGATTACGACTTAACATCGAACTCCGCCACTGCTCTCACTTTGACAGTGCCAGTCCCAAGCCTGGATAAAGGAGGAGGGCGACGCTAATGATCTTTGCTATCACACAGTGTCATTAAACTGAAACTACTACGACTTAACATCGTAGAAAATGCATACATCAGATGTTCTGAAAAGATAATGCCACACAATAGTAGTAACCTCCGACAACTGCAAAAGTCAAGGAATATCCAAACGGGGGACAGTAGAGCTAATACAAAAGCTTAAGAATAACGTAATGAGAACCCAAGTAGTCATTATGTCTGGCACTTATTTACAAGATCGTGGCATTTTTACCTGCTCAAATCCGTGCCTACGAAACTGAAAATGTTTTAGCTTTTGTTCACAAAAACAATAATATGCGTTGTATGTCAAATGATTTCATGTAATGTTTTCTAATAACATTTTACAGACAGGAAGTGATGTCTCAATGCCAAGGAAGTAAGTAGATGGATGGTGCGCACGCACAACCATGTGATTGAAGTCATCAATCGTAATCGTAACCTCTAAATTTCTACAGCGCTTAAAAAGCGAAGTTGCGGGAACCAGCTTATCCACAGGCGCTCAAAACAGAATCGGGCAAACTTATAGTATCGTAGGCTGAAGGCTTATAGGCCTATAGGCTATAGGCCTACAGTATCTTTGGGCATGTTGCGCGAACGCCGGACGGTACCAGGTTTTCTAATGACGACACTAACCCTAACCCTGGCCCTAACCGACCCTCACGACGCCTAAACTTACCATAGCCGACACTCACGACGCCAGTAAACTTACGCGCTATACCCTTCAGCCCCCGATTCTATAAGCTTGCCCAGAATCGATAAGCAGAGTAACGTTCTCGTTTCTCATGTGGAACGTATGGTAGCCTAGGCTATGGTAAATTATTTTGAATAGGCCTATACACGTGAAAGTAGGCCTAAAAGCAGTAGTAACCTATTGCATTGAATTGAACCGAAGTGAATTGAGTTGAATAGCCGCGTATTAGGCTTAACTTTTCAACATCACCTAACGTAATGCAATGTAAATCTTCGAAATTTCGCAGCCCCACACAAAAAAGCCACGTAAGAAAGACTACCTTCTTACCGACTCTGTATATAAATCGTACCTGCCAGCATGCCCATACAGAGCCCATATAATTTTTATATGGGTTCACGGGCTTGGGCTAGTCCATATCACACCCATCTGGGCACGAGGTGAGTAGCCTATTAAACTATCCGATTAAAATTGTATGCATGAGACAAGTTGGCTCATGGGCTTGGTCTGCCCACATCGAACCCATCTAGGATGGAGGTCAGAAGCCCATTAACCGACATTTACAATATCCGAGTTTTAGCCTTTTAGGTGGGCGATAAGTGAGCTCGCGGGCTTGGTCTGCCCACCTTGAGCCCACATGGGCCTGAAGACAGAAGCTCACTAAGTGACGTTTGCGACGTCCGTTATTTGGATGAGCGATAAGTGGACTCAGATCTCCTTTACAAAAGCTGTAACACGGACGTTTTATAGAAATAACCTCACTCGGTTCTCCTTTACAAAAGTTCTAACACGAAGGTTTAATAGGAATAACCTCACTCGGTTCTCCTTTACAAAAGTTCTAACACGAAGGTTTAATAGGAATAACCTCACTCGGTTCTCCTTTACAAAAGTTCTAACACGAAGGTTTAATAGGAATAACCTCACTCGGTTCTCCTTTACAAAAGTTCTAACACGAAGGTATGAAATGTAGACTTTACTATGGGAGCCTAAGAAAGACTAGGGGAGTTGAACCCCCAACCCCCGGCAATTCTCACCCTGGGAATAACCTCAATCGGTTCTCCTTTACAAAAGATCTAACCCAAAGGTTTTATAGGAATAACCTGACTCGGTTCTCCTTTACAAAAGCTCTAACCCGAAGGTTTTAAATAGGAATAACCTCACTCGGTTCTCCTTAACAAAAGCTCTAACCCGAAGGTTTTATATAGGAATAACCTCACTCGGTTCTCCTTTACAAAAGCTCTAACCCGAAGGTTTTATATAGGAATAACCTCGCTCGGTTCGCCCTTACAAAAGCTAAATCTCGAAGGTTTTATACGAATTACCTCACTCGGTTCTTCTTTACAAAGCTCTAACCCGAAGGTTTTTATAGGAATCACCTCACTCGGTTCTCCTTTACAAAAGCTCTAACCTGAAGGTTTTAAATAGGAATAACCTCACTCGGTTCTCCTTTACAAAAGCTCTAACCCGAAGGTTTTATAGGAATAAGCTCGCTCGGTCCACCCTTACAAAAGCTTAATCCCGAAGGTTTTAAATAGGAATAACCTCACTCGGTTCTCCTTTACAAAGCTCTAACCCGAAGGTCTTTATAGGAATCACCTCACACGGTTCTCCTTTACAAAAGCCCTAACCCGAAGGTTTTAAATAGTAATAACCTCACTCGGTTCTCCTTTACAAAAGCTCTAACCCGAAGGTTTTATAGGAATAAGTTCGCTCGGTCCGCCCTTACAAAAGCTAAATCCCGAAGGTTTTAAATAGGAATAACCTCACTCGGTTCTCCTTTACAAAGCTCTAACCCGAAGGTCTTTATAGGAATCACCTCACACGGTTCTCCTTTACAAAAGCTCTAACCCGAAGGTTTTATATAGGAATAACCTCACTCGGTTCTCCTTTACAAAAGCTCTAACCCGAAGGTTTTATAGGAATAACCTCGCTCGGTTCGCCCTTACAAAAGCTAAATCTCGAAGGTTTTATAGGAATAACCTCACTCGGTTCTCCTTTACAAAAGCTCTAACCCGAAGGTTTTAAATAGGAATAACCTCACTCGGTTCTCCTTTACAAAAGCTCTAACCCGAAGGTTTTATATAGGAATAACCTCACTCGGTTCTCCTTTACAAAAGCTCTAACCCGAAGGTTTTATAGGAATAACCTCGCTCGGTTCGCCCTTACAAAAGCTAAATCTCGAAGGTTTTATAGGAATAACCTCACTCGGTTCTCCTTTACAAAAGCTCTAACCCGAAGGTTTTAAATAGGAATAACCCCACTCGGTTCTCCTTTACAAAAGCTCTAATCCGAAGGTTTTAAATAGGAATAACCTCACTCGGTTCTCCTTCACAAAAGCTCTTACCCGAAGGTTTTAAATAGGAATAACCTCACTCGGTTCTCCTTTACAAAAGCTCTAACCCGAAGGTTTTAAATAGGAATAACCTCACTCGGTTCTCCTTTACAAAAGCTGAAACCCGAAGGTTTTATAGGAATAACCTCACTCGGTTCTCCTTTACAAAAGCTCTAATCCGAAGGTTTTAAATAGGAATAACCTCACTCGGTTCTGCTTTACAAAAGCTCTAACCCGAAGGTTTTAAATAGGAAAACCTCACTCGGTTCTCCTTTACAAAAGCTCTAATCCGAAGGTTTTAAATAGGAATAACCTCACTCGGTTCTCATTTACAAAAGCTCTAACCCGAAGGTTTTAAATAGGAAAACCTCACTCGGTTCTCCTTTACAAAAGCTCTAACCCGAAGGTTTTAAATAGGAATAACCTCACTCGGTTCTCCTTTACAAAAGCTCTAACCCGAAGGTTTTAAATAGGAATAACCTCACTCGGTTCTCCTTTACAAAAGCTCTAACCCGGAGTTTTTATATATGTAGGAATAACCTCACTCGGTTCTCCTTTACAAAAGCTCTAACCCGAAGGTTTTAAATTGGAATAACCTCATACGGTTCTCCTTTACAAAAGCTCTAACCCGAAGGTTTTAAATAGGAATACCCTCACTCGGTTCTCATTTACAAAAGCTCTAACCCGAAGGTTTTAAATAGGAATAACCTCACTCGGTTCTCCTTTACAAAAGCTCTAACCCGAAGGTTTTAAATAGGAATAACCTCACTCGGTTCTCCTTTACAAATGCTCTAACCCGAAGGTTTTAAATAGGAATAACCTCACTCGGTTCTCGGTTCTCAAGTTGAACAATCCTTACGTTTAACTTCGATTTCCGCTTCTTTGTGATCGATGAGTATCGACGAGTTTCTGTTCGAAATAATAATGTCCTGTGAATTATTTGGCCGTTTGTGTCTTCAAAAGGAGCAGTTTTTCTTCGAATCTGCTATTAGCGCCGTGTATTACAGGCTGTCTGTTCTGTTAGTAGTTAACTAGTTAAGATTGTTTCAATTGCATAACATGTAAATGTACAGCGCAGTGCGTTTGTCAGGCGCTAAATTAAAGAAAAGATATTATTATTATTATGATCAGCACGCTAAATTGCACTTACTTACTTGCATGTCTTCTGCCTAAAGACGGGTAACATAATTATATTATGACGCCACATATAATCTACATGGCTCTGGTTAGCATGTAAAGAATACATTCTTTATTGTAATCTGTACAAAATCGGCTGGATGAGGCCCTATGCATGGGGCGAACCCTCCCCCACGCTCCTTCTGGTTGCATATCGGTGCCCCGCAGACCAGACCTACCCATCATGGCGTGGTGCCAGAACGGGCCACGGGCCTGGCTTGGCCGAGGTTTAGTTCTTTTCCTAACCCCAATAATGTGCTTCCCCACGTATTGCAGTGTTGTCTATCTTAACGTAGGTCTATGTAAGTCAGGAGGGGCCGGAGGGGTAGACAGACAGCATCAACAGGCCACGGAAGATTGACATGACCTTGAATTGACTCTCACTCTCCGAGGGAGCACCTAAAAGTTCCAAAGTGCAATAATCATCAACTTATAAAACGCATGTATTATAGTCAATGAGTCATCCTCGATATGAAACCCCACAGGCTTAAACATATCAGTCGTCACATTGGCACACATTCGGCCTATCAGGCAGCTCATCCCCCAAGAGTTTGTAGTTCAGATGGTGCAATGTTAGACAACCAGTTATAGTTTGATATCACTGTTAAAGGTAATGCCTTTTTCTTCAGCTGATTGTGAGAGAGTATTCAGTCAAATGCATCTCTATAACACCTCTAAAAGAAACGGGTTGATCGTTCCATCTGTCAGTGACTTACTATAGGTAGGCCTACGTACGTGGTTTTGAAACTTTTTGGACCAGAGGAACTTACTTTTTCTAAGCATAGCTTGCGGACACAAGTATTCGATCAAGATGTAAAATTTCTCACTTAAAATTTAAGCAAAGTATAGCAAAGTAGGCCTTTAAGTGTCATTACGAACGAAAATATTGCATCAGTTAGCAAAACAATGCACAGCATGCTAGAAGAGTCACCACTGGCAGGCCCACTCACACGCGTGGAACCGACCAACGGATTTCCGTCGGCAGCTGATGATGAAGTTGTGGTGTGTTTGATGGAGACACAGAGGTCCTTGTTCTAATTCCCGCTGCGGAAGAAGTGTACTTAAGTAGTGCTCTTTTACTAGCGCCATCTAACGAGCTCAGCCGTAAGATGACAGTTGAAATTTGCATAGGTAATCCACAACACGCTGCTACGTGTAAAAGCAAACCTCCGATTGAATTGCATTCATGTTAACGAATGGTGTCTGCGCATTTACCGGAGGACCGAAAGTTAGCGATATCTTATAGCATCGGTTGACATCGTTTAAAAGGTGTCTAAAGACAGCGCTCTAAGCACTGGCTTAGATCCAGAGTTTTAGCGACATCTTAATGGCAAAATGGGCCGTTCACGTCGACAGCATTAATATTTTGAATAGTACTCACCATTGATAAAGAGTGACGGAGTTCATCAAAGGCCATTGACGAGAAGTAGTAATTTCAGTTTAACGACTCTGTGATAACAAACATCATTAACGTCGCCCTCCTCCTTCATCCAGACTTGGGACTGGCACTGCCAGAGTGCGAGCAGTGGTGAAGTTTACCATTTTTTTTATTGTCCATAGTTTAACGTCGTCCTATGACATCAAAGTCCGTTGACGACAATACAGAACATATACAAAAAATATAGGGACCCTGGGCAAGTCCTTCACTCGCAATTGCTCATGCACTTCGGCGTGAAACTCCGATTCAGCGTCCGCGCAGTAGTCGGGAGCGCCTCTGAATGGGCAATCTGGTAGGAGGCGCTAAAACAAGTGTTCAAATACAATACAATACAATCAGAACAAGAAACTTATAACATCCGAACAACACCAGTTTACCATTTTATTAATCAAAGGTCCAGTTTACCAATGACGAATAAGGAAACATGTATCATCAGCCGAAACCGTTTTAAAGGTGTCTAAAACTCTAAATGCAGCGCTTAAACCGATTATTTGTAGAAGCAATATAACTGTTAATTATACAAGGATGGATCCTCAGTTTAACGGCAGCTTATGACAACAAAGGCCGTTGCCGCCGACAAAGATTATTTTTGGCATATTACAGCTCAATATATTCTAATTATACAAGGCAACGTGTCACCTTTTTATATAGAATCATCTAGTCACATTTTTAAGGTGTCGAAAGAGAGCGCTCGAAAAGTCTCATTCCTGTATAGAATAGGATCTAACGTTTAGCGGCATCTCGTGGCAACGATGGCCGAATAATAACAGGAATTATTTCGAAAAGTTCATGATAACTATTATATTATAACGTATTAATAGATTTATATAGCGCCTCTCGCAGAATAACCATTCAGAGGCGCTCACAGCACAGAAACTCCGGGGGAAAAGAAACGTCTTCAAAGAGTGAGAGACCGATGAGGAAAACCGGTTATTAGTTTAGCCCTTAATGAGGAGGAAGATCACTCCAAACAGAGGGAGCAACCACGGCAAATGCCCGGCGTTGAGCAAGGCAGTCCCTAGTCCTAGGAACAAAAAGATATTTTTTCACTGCACTGTCTTCTTTCTTTCTCCTCCGTCAAGTATTCGCTGACGATGAGGCTCTAACAAAACTTCTCCATTTCGGTCGGTCTCTTGCGAGTTCTATTGCCCTTCTTAAGTCCCATCCTCTGTCTTCTATGTCCTCCAGTACGTTATCTATCCATCTTTTCTTCTGACGTCCTCTGCTCCTTGTTCCCTCCACCTCTCCGTGCAGCGCCTTTGCCGGCATTCTTCCGTTCTCCATCCTGATCACATGTCCATACCATGTTAGTCTTCGTTTCTTTATTCTTTCCACTACCGTTTCCTTCTGTCCCAGTTCTTCTCGTGTCACCTCATTCCGTATCTTTTCTCTTCGTGATCTATTCAGTAGTCCTCGTAGCCATCCCATCTCCGCCACCAGGAGTCTTCTCTCGTCCTCCTTTTTCATGCACCAAGACTCTGCTCCATACGTGAGGACCGGTATCACCAGTGTTTCGTATAGTTTGGTTTTTGTTCTTGTTGAGATGTTGCCTGATCTCCATAATTTCCTCAGCTTCCCAAACATTGTTGACGCCAGCCCAATTCTTTTCCTTATGTCCCTTGTCGACTCCGCGTCCTCCGTAATTACGCCCCCAGGTACACAAATTCCGTCACCTGCTCCAGCTCCTCTCCTTCCAGGGTGATGTTTATCTTTTCTTTTTCCTTACCAATTGTCATTGTTTTGGTCTTCTCTCCATTGATCTTAAGCCCGAATCTTTTGCTACTTTCATGTACCCTGGTCGTTAGTTCCTGCAGTTGGCTTCCGCTTTCCGCCATCAGATCTATGTCGTCTGCAAATCTTAGGTTGTTGACTATTGTTCCATTTATTCTCACCCCTATTTCTGTATCTGTCAGCGCTATGTCCATCATTGCCTCCAATATCAGGTTGAATAGGTATGGGGATAGACCGCAGCCTTGTCTTACTCCAACATGCACACGAAACCATTCCGTTAGCTCCCCATCTACTCTCACTGCGCTTACCGTCTTGCTATATAGGTCCTCTAGTCCTCACTGCACTGTACCACCTCTTAAATTTAAATTGTCATCAACGGCCTTTGATGTCATACGACGACGTTAAACCCTGGAGTAATAATAAAACGTTGATTAATAATTATTATTGTTGCCGCGTTGGACTAAAATCGCAGAATTGGTGAGGTAAGGTGTAGTTAAACAATGGAAATTATTGTGAAAAAAGCTGATAAACACATTGCATTAAAATCTATAGAGGAATAATTCATAGTGAACGGCCTTTTATGCCACAAGATTTCGTTGTACTATTGGATCCTTAATACGCCTACAAATATCACGACACCTCTTTTTGCAGGTGTTCTATACTATAAGTAGGCTTGACCTTTGAGGAACAAGACATCGGTTGGTTCCCCAGTTTAACGGCAGCTTATGACAACATTGGCCGTTGCCGCCGGCAAAGATTATTTTTGGCATATTACAGCTCTAAACAAGACATCATTACATTGTTGGGTGTTTAATACGCTTATAGAAATCACGACACCTGTTTTAGCCGGTTCTCTAAACTATAAGTAGGCTTGTTAAACAACGCGATTATGATACAGCTTGATAATCGGGGCAGATAAAATACAAAGTGTAGTTAAAGTATACATGTACAAGATTTATTTCTTATCATTGTCAATGACCCACATTGCCACAGAATGTCGCTTTACTGATTAGATATGACAATATTAGGTCGAAATACATAAGGCAGTGGTGCATAGAATTGCATTGTATTGCATTAAAAAATGTTTTTTGTATAATATCGCTTTCATACTGTTTGTATACAGTTTAAATGGGCCGGAATATTTCTTCTATAATTGACTCTCGCGTAGTCCCAAGTCTACTAGATAAGTACGCCTTGAGTCATTCATTCATTCATTCATTCGTTGGTTTGTTAGTTCATTCATTCATCCATTCGTTCGTTCATTCGTTCGTTCATTCATTCATTCATTCATTCATTCATTCATTCATTCATTCATTAGTGCGTTCGTTCATTCTTTCATTCGTTCTTTCGTCCATTCGTTCATTCATTCTTTCGTTGGTTCATTCATTCAGAGCATTTATATAGCGCATCTCCAGAGATATGTGGCTGGAACATGTCCAATGGAGCTCGTTATCAAAGTAATCAACTCCTACGCTATATAAAATCGATTATTACTTTACTGCCTGCGATAAGTCCGCTCGACCTTCTTATCTCTCGCGCTCCGTCTTAATTTCGTCAATCCCTTCTCAATCGTATCCTTCCCTCCCGAGTCCCGCGGCCTGCTTCCGCTTCCTTTTTTACCGTCATCCATCATTCACAGCATGAGGGAGATAATTTCGCGCGCGCGGGAAAAATGCGTTCAGAGACCGACTTCGCAGACGACACTATTTTCTTGCGCGGATGGAAAGACGCCGAGTGCTGCGGTCAGTGTAGCGCTACGCTCGCCGCTTTACGGTTGTGGCGACTAATAAAACCAGACGGTGGCTGAAGAAAATGTGCTAGATAAATTAAGATTATTGGATTGCGCTGAGTTCCGAAAGTGGTTCGGTAAATCAGGGCGCCATATAAATATCCAATTATTTGTTCCATTATGTAAAGAGCATAATTTTAAACCAGAGGCAGGCAATCAGTAGATTTTTAAATTAAGCCAGTTAGTAAGTTTTTTAATTCTTTATTGAACCAGCTGCAATCCGCATTCCGGTGTACATGCATCATATTTAATAAACAATCAATAGTCAATATAAATTCATTCATTCATTCATTCATTCATTACGAAGTTTTATATAGCGCCCCTTCAAGGTTACTACTCAGGAGCGCTCCCGACCCCAGCACAGCTGAAAGGACAGTTTTGAGGCAAGTATAGAAAGATTCAGAGTGAATTCTGGGATGCAAGCGCAGCGTCAAAGGGAGCCCGTTCCAGAGGAAGGGGCCAACCACTGAGAAGGCCCGATTCTGCTTAGTAGCAGATAAATAAAGCATTCCAACTATAAAAGTTCTTTTTCATATTATGGTCAGCTAAAGGTAAAACACGGTTTTGTGACCTGGGTCGAAGTGAATAGGCCAACGGCTTTTTCAATTAATGACTAGATTAGTTAATTTTTATGGCCAATGTTACCCACCAGGTGTACTTGTCGCTTTCACCTTCAAGCGCTCGGTTAGGTGCAATCCGACGCATTGTGTGTCTAATTTGGATTAGGCAGTCGCTGTGCATTATGGGCGATTTGGAGGCGGTTTTGTTAATATATCGTATTGGGCAGATAGGTGGATTTGCGGAGAGGATTTCCTTTTAGGGAACCTGATGTATGGAGGTCGCTTTGCGTTACGTGATAGAGCAGGAGGAAGAGGAGAAGGAGGAGGAGCAGAGGGATCAGGAGGAACATGAGGAGTAGGCTGGAGGAGTAGGTGGAGGAGGAGAGGAGGAGGAGGAAGAGGAGGAGGAGGAGCAGGAGGAGGAGAAGGAGGAAAAGAAAAAGGGGAGGAGGAGGAGGAGGAGATGGAGCAAGAGTAAGAGTTAGAGGTGACGAAGGAGGTGGAAGAAGAGGAAGAGGAAGAGGTAGATTTGTGGAAGAGGAGAAAGGGAAGAACAGAAGATCTAGATTTAGGAAGAAAGAGGAGGAGAGGAGGAGAAGAAGAGGAAGAGGAGGAGGAGGGACAGAAAGAGTATACTTGACGAAGACGACGTGGAAATAGAAGAGGAGGAGGTAGTGAATTTGAGGAGGAGGCAGAGGGGGAAGGAAGGAAGGAGAAGATAGAGGGAAAGGAGGAACAACAGGAGGATGCAGAGTCGAGAGGAGATGCCTAATGGAGGAAGAGCAATGAAATCTAGAGGAGTGTTGAGGATGAGGAACTAAGAGGAGATGAAAACGAGGAGAAAGACCTGACAAAGATGTTTAACGCATGTGTGTTTTGCACGTGCGTCTGGGTGTAGGCCTATGTGTATGTGGGTATGCGTATTTGTGTATGTACGTGTGAGTGTGTTTGCGTCTGTGCGTGGTGTATGTGTAAGCGTGTGTGTGCCTACGTGTTTGTGTACGCGTAATACGTGCTGGCTGTGAAGGTCAGTAATGGCGGTGCGGAAAGACACACGAGCGAAGAGCTTGAAAGGGAAATTAGAATCCGGTTTGCAAGGATAAAAAGGAAGGATGGAAGGAAACAGGAAGGAAGGAAGGACGGAATGAGGGATGAAGAGTGGAAGGTCTGATGAACGAACGTAGAAAGGCTTTAATCCTTTCTACGTTGAGCTGATTTTCTAAACTAAAATGGATTTTGGCAACAGAAAATGGACAGGCTGTCTGTTCTGTTAGTAGTTAATATTTAATTTGCATAAAATGTAAAATTACAGCGCAGTCCGTTTGTCAGGCACTTCAATAAAGAAAAGATTATTATTAAGTTGAATGATAGAGCCGATTGATTATAGAGCGCTGCCCTTCGACACCTTTAAAACGTTATCAGCTGATGCTATATAGTTATAAGGCACGGAAATCGATTTATTATAACCGTACTTACTGAGTTGTGAGTTTTCTGTATAATAATCGTCAACGGCCTTTGATGTTATAAGACGACGTTAAACTGTGGAAATAATAAAATAATTGTAACCGTAGATTGAAGAGCTGTAATATGCCAAAAAATAATCCTTGTCGGCGGCAACGGCCTATGTTGTAATAAGCTGCCGTTAAACTCTGGATCCATTCACCGATTCATTAAACTCCGCCACTGGTTGCGCTCTGTCAGTGCCAGTCCCAAGCCTGGATAAAGGAGAAGGGCGACGCTAAAGATCTTTGTTATCACACAGTTTCGTTAAACTGAAGCTACTACTACCGATTCATTAACTCCACCACTGCCCTGCCAGTGATAGCGCCCGTCCGAAGCCGGGAGAAAGGAGGCGGGCGACGCTAATCATCTTTGTTATGACAGTGTCCTTAAACAGCCAACCGATTGGTTAGAGCGCTCTCTTAAGACACCTTTAAACGTTGTCAACTGAAGTTATAAAGGACTGGGATAAAATGGCCTATTGGCCAGAACGCTCTCTTTAAACACCTTTAATGCGTGATCCACCGATGCTATATAGGCATGACACACGTAACCTATTGCATTAATACGGCTTGCCGATCCAGTATAACAACGTTCATCGAAATTATTTTTCTTACGGAACAGAGACAAATTTAATCAGGGTTTTCTTTAGTAGTTTATTATTATTATTATTATTATTATTATTATTATTATTATTATTATTATTATTATTATTATTAGTATTATTATTATTATTATTATTATTATTATTATTAATTAATTAAAATTTGTAACGCGCTCATGGTCACACCGAAATGTGAATATGAGGCGCGGATAGTCAACCGCCAGGAGAAGATGCAGTTAGATATCCAAGTGATTGAAAGCCAAGAAGAAATAGTGAGTTTTGAGCCGCTTTTTGAAGGAAGGGAGCGAATTTGAGCTACGAAAAGGGAGTGTAAGTGGATTGCATTTCTTGGGGGCAAAGGCGTAGAATGCACTCGAGCCCATAACTGTTCTGCATTATGGCTCAGCTAAAAATCCGTACTTGGTGATGGCATTCTGGCAGGTAACGAGGAGGGATGTAATGAGTCAGTAATGAATGAAGGTAGGGAGGTGTGCTGATGTTGAGGGCTTTGTAGGTCGAGCAGGTCAATTTAATTTTATTCTGAACTCATACATTGAGATCAAAACCAAATGATAGAGAAATTGTCTCTGAAGTGTGAGTTCCATTGAGGATCATGCATGCACAAGATGTATCAATCATTCAAACAAATTAAACAATAACAATTGTAGAGAAGTCGTAAGTAATGACTACACACAATCACGCATAAGCCAAGGCAATGATGACCAGAACAGTTTTCTAAAAGTGTAGGAGAAAACAGTTGATTAATTTCTTTAAATCAAAACCATATCAACTTAAAAAAGAAATAACCCAAGTGATTGGAGATGAGGTGGAACCGTGGAACGTATTCAAATGGCAGCGGAAGAGCTCCGAATTCTAACTGGTACCATAAACCAAAGGAATAAACTACTGAACCTTTATGACCTCGGAGGGAAACCAGTTACAGCTAGACTCCCATTTGCTCTCACTAAAAAGAAGGAAGTTAAATCAAATCCTGTTATTAATTGTCTGAAAGAAAACCAAGATAAGCTTGATCAAATTGCCTCATCCTTAGGTTTAAGATCTTTCAAACATCTAAGTAACTCAAAGACCAACAATACTACTTTACTTACATTCATCAATGGATCTCAAATACCATCCATGTCAATAAAGATGGTCGCTTCTTCAAAACTTGGCCTTATTCTACGGGAAATCTCATGTAACAGATAACCTTTGGATGAAGAAATAAATAAAACCTTCTTAAATTTAACAACAGCTATATCCACAGTCATTGCAGTTATAAAAAGTAAAAATAAAAGACTTAAACCGCTACCCTTTTGGAATGAAAATTGTGATCAAGCAATATGCGAGAGAAATCGCATTCATAATGAACAAATCAATGGATTTGGATGATTATGTAGAATTTAAGAGACAAAATTCCGTGGCAAATGACTGATACCAGATGAGGCAAGAGCTAGCCGCATGGGAAACCTGTTTTGGTGAATTAAATAATCAGTCAAAATTAGCATCGATTTGGAATATGTCGCGCAAAATGGAAGGGGTGGCTTTTACAAAATCGACAACACCCACAAGAACACAAATGACAGAAGACATAAATCTTGTCAAATATCGCGGTCTGAACAACGAAACAGACTCGGAATCAATAACGAGATAAGAGAAAGAAAACTTGTGACAAAAGTTACACGAAAATGTACTGAAATACGTCAAAAAATAAAAACGTACGCTTGGGGAGTGGGGACCCGATAGCGCATTGGACAACACACTGGCATAGAGAGTGAGAGGTACCGATATCGAGAACCGTAGGCGGACATGCTTTGTAGGCTGCTATTAGCGCCGCGTATTATTATTATTATTATTATTAGACTGTCATTTATAGCGCGCCTAAACAAAATTGGAATCTTGCACAAAAGCGCGTAAATATGACGTTTTCAAGAAAGACTAGATAAAACTGTAATAAATGTCTTTTATAATAAAAATCTCCACTTCGAAAACAGAAAAACACACGCACGGAGGTGTGCGCCAGCTTCGATATTACGGGTGTCTGTTCTGTTAGTAGTTAAGATTTATGTCTTCTGTCATTTGTGTTCTTGTGAATTGTTTCAATAATTGCATAACTGTACACTGTAACCGGTTGCGGTTTGTCAACCGGATTGTTTCAATAAAGAATATTATTATTTTGAATTAAATGGCCTTTGTAACATGTACCATAAGATGTCGTCAAACATTGGCATACTATTGCTACCGCTGTATAATGAGGCTGTACTGTGCCACTATATAGAACGGTGAGAACTGTTAGAAATAATCTCTGTCGGCGTCAACGGCCATTGTTGCTATAAGATGTCATTAAACTCTGCATCCATCCATCCGATAGGTTAGAGTGCTCCCTTTTAAACACCTTCAAAACGTTGTCGACAAAGTTATATAGGAATGAGATGCAGTAGCCGCTTGGTAGAACGCTCTCTTTAAACACCTTTAGAACGTTGTCAATTAATTATATATAGGTCTGGCGCACGATTTGTAGACTGGTTTCGGGTTCGTCATGGTGATAATCAATAATGGAGATCCTGTCATTATAATCTCTAATTGAACTTTTAATATAGCGCCAATTAGAGCAAACTAATCAGTGCTAGCCTTTTCTATGACGTTGAATGTCGTTTATAACTGGAGTTTATTAGTTAGCACAGCATTTCATGGAAAACTCAAGAGTCACCAGAGGCAGGCCCACGCACACACGTGGAACCTAATGAACGGATTTTCATCGAACACTTGAGAAGATAAAACATCACGGCTGTAGAGCTGTGTAAACACGTCTATTATCTATATATGTTTTGTTTTGTTTTGGTTGCAATAATGTTTTGTTTTGGTTGCAATAAAACAACTTGATTGATTGATTGATTGATTGATATATTGATATATATGTAAAGACATATATTCGGCATATAGACAGACAGATAGGCAGACACACACACACGCACACGCACACACACACACGCACACACGCACACGCACACGCGCGACAAAGACAGACAGACAGACAGACAGAAACAGAGACAGACAGAGCCAGAGACAGAGACAGACAGAGGGAGAGACAGAGAGACAGAGACAGAGAGAGACAGAGGCTGTGTCGATATATAATTATCCTGTGTCAATAGACATCTCGTTCGATTCGCTCTCTCTTCAAAAGGGTTTGCCGTCACTTGCAACTGTGTGGCGCCCTCAATTTAGCTGGACGCTGAATCTCTTCCTCTATCGTGTGTGTCCTTCGCATCAAGTTTCAATCTGAGGCAGTTGTAAGACGTGTTATTCTGGCCAAGGGATCAATGAAGAAGCGTAATTACTACACGATGACGGTGGTGCCTCTCCCTCTGTCTCTGGCTCTGTCTGTCTCTGTCTCTGGCTCTGTCTGGCTCTGTCTCTGTCTCTGTCTGTTTCTGTCTGTCTGTCTCTGTCTCTGACTCTCTGTCTCTGTCATTGGATCTCTCTCTCCCTCTCTCCCTCTCTCCCTCCCTTCCTCCCTTCCTCCATCAGTCTCTCCTCTCTCTCTCTCTCTCTCTCTCTCTCTCTCTCTCTCTCTCTCTCTCTCTCTCTCTGGATCTCTCTCTTTGAATCTGTAGCCGTCTCTGTTTCTCCTCTTTCTCTCTGTGTCTCCCCTGGTCTGTTTCTCTCTTTATCTGCGTCTATGTGTGTGTCTGTCTGTCTGTCTGTCTGTCTATCTATCATCTATCTCCACTATCGTTGTGGCAGTCATATTGATTGCTCGTCTGCGCTATTTAATCCAAAGCGGGGCGAGATTCGGCTGAAACAGGAATTCGGTTGATTTTACGATGGAACAAACACTTGGATAGACAGACAGACAGACAGATAGACAGACAAACAGACGGATAGACCCACGGGCAGTCGGACTTGAACGCAACTTAATAAAGGATCGTCCCTAGTCGATATTAACCACCATCTTGTATTGACTGTAAAATTGATTGTAAAATGTCATTAAATCTGCACCATCAGGAAATAAACTCATCTTTAAGACTTTGAAATTCTTCTGCAAGTCTCTGTATTCCGGTCCATTCAAACTGACGTCACTCTAATCAAATCTTTTCTGATTTTTAATTCTTTAGCGCCGATATCCTAATGCGCTTAATCAAATCTTATCCAATCTAATAGGGCGTCTTAAGGTTCCTGGACAGGAAAGGGGCAGGACACTGAAGAAGAGACAGACAGAGAGACACTCAGACAGAGAGAGACAAACACACAAACACAGACACACACAGACACAGGGACAGAGAAAGATAGACACTCACAGTCAGATACACTTACACAAACACAGATATGCAGACAGACACAAAGACATTCGGACAAACACACAGACAGACACACACGCGCACATACAGACGGACAGACAGGCAGGCTGGACTTTACGTAATGTAAATTTCAAAGATTTACATTACATTAAAATGTTGTTTTCATTTTTTGGTGATCAGTGTGTGATATAGAAATTAATCGTTAAATAATGTTTAATTGTTCATCTTCGTTCATTCCTTCCTTCCTTCCTTCCTTCCTTCCTTCCTTCCTTCCTTCCTTCCTTCCTTCCTTCCTTCCTTCCTTCCTTCCTTCCTTCCTTCCTTCCTTCCTTCCTTCCTTCCTTCCTTCTTCCTTCCTTCCTTCCTTCCTCCCTTCCTTCCTTCATTCGTTCGTTCGTTTGTTCATTCATTCATTCATTCATGGCATTATATACCACCTCTCCAATATAACTATTAAGAGACGCTCCCGTCCAAACCCCGGCGGATCCAAACCATTCCAGGTGGATCCAAACGGAGGACATTCCATGTGTATCCAAAGGGAAGCCATTCCAGGTGGATTCAAAGGGAGGACATTCCATGTGGATTCAAAAGGAAGCCATTCCAGGTGGATTCAAACGGAGGTAATTCCAGGTGGATCCAAACGGAGGACATTCCATGTGTATCCAAAGGGAAGCCATTCCAGGTGGATCCAAACGGAGGTAATTCCAGGTGGATTCAAAGGGAGGCCATTCCACTCGCATGGTCCCCGACCGTAAAGCACGACCCTGCATGGTCGAGGTACGTGCAAAGGGAGCAACCAATTCACCCTACCAGTGGAACTAAGATTCCTACGGCCAATCCAAGCTGAAATAGGACAGTTCTCCTAAATACATAGAAATACTGAGACGCCCATGGTAGAGTCAGTGTTTACACGTCCGAAGCGCAACCGGAAGAATTCAATCATCTGTGCCTTTAAACAAATTTTCCTCGTTGAAGAGCCCGTCAGGATGTCTGTTTTGCCTGCCTGCCTGCCTGCCTGCCTGCCTGCCTGCCTGCCTGCCTGCCTGCCTGCCTGCCTGCCTGCCTGCCTGCCTGCCTGCCTGCCTGCCTGCCTGCCTGCCTGCCTGCCTGCCTGCCTGCCTGCCTGCCTGCCTGCCTGCCTGGTTGCAGTCATTACTGAGACAAATTTTAGTAGTAAAACATTCTGCGCATGTCCTCTAAAATTAAAATTCCCATAGTGTTATGTCATGCTATTTTATTTTATGTCATGTCATTTTTATGTTATGCAATTATTTATCCCGTGCATATAGCTCTCCCTCCATTCGGCAGAGGGCGTGTGTTGCGGCGTAATCTAAACACGCCAGTCGAAGATGTCGTCATGTTGTGGTTGGTTTTGAGACGACAAGTCATTCGCTAGGTGGCAGCACCATAAAACTGTGAAGCAGCGGCATTCAGCCTTAGAATTTTCCGTCTGCACACCTTTATAGATGTGTTTTTATTTACTATAAAAGTAGGGAATTCGTTTCGCATTTCGATACTTCAGTAACGATGTGGAGACGAGAAAAGCCGACGTATGATACCTAAATGGAACGAATTAGGTATAATTATAATCGGATGACGGTAATGACATGGAGGCGATGTTTATAATTTTTATTATTATTGTTGCTTTTATTATTTATTTATTTATTTATTTATTATTATTATTATCATTATCCCTTTTAAACAGAGGTATCATTATTATTATTATTATTATTATTATTATTATTATTATTATTATTATTATTATTATTGTTTTTTGTTGTTGAGGTATTGTTATTATTATTATTATTATTATTATTATTATTATTATCATCATCATCATCATCATCATCATCATCATCATCATCATCATCATCATCATCATCATCATCATCATCATCATCATCATCATCATCATCATCATCATCATCATCATTCTGGCGAATTTAATGGCCGTGCAATGCCGTTCTGGTCTCGTCTTACTTCTCGTCTCTTTGTATTCTAACGGACACGTGAGTACTCATCTAAATTATGCAATGCCTATGCAGCGCACGCCTCTCTCGCCTCTGATACAACGTCTATGTCATGCAGCGGAAGAGAACGTTGTAGTTGGTGATCTTATTAAACATTTATGTCGTCGCCGTCATACACCAGGGGTGGCCAAGTATAGATGGTCGATTCAGCCTCGAAATGCACCAGGGACCTCTGGGTTCCTGCACTGAGCCAGCCAGGTCGATGAACAGTGCGCTCTGCGACATGTGGAGACCTGTTAGTCCCGCGCTCCCGTACAGGGATTCGTCACTAGTGCTTTCGCTTAGCTCTAGAGTAGCGCTTTTGAAATTTGGAGATTACGATCCCTCTCTTGTCTTGGACCATCTTCGTTGATAATGTTGTGATTGTTGTTTGTGTCTTTTCTTCCTTTGTCCCCTTTTGTTCATCCCTGTCTTTTTCCCGCTGTTCCTCTGTCCCTTTGTCTCATCCTGCTCTCTTTCGTATCCATCCTTCTCCCTTTGTTCATTTCCCTCTGATGTTCCGTCTGTCCCTTATTGTCACTTCCCTGTCCTTTTCCATTTCCTTTCCACGGACCACGGTCCCTATATTAGTCTTCCCTCGCTCTCTCCTATGGTCTTGCTTGGCCTCTGCATGCCACTCTTCCTTGGCCTCTGCCTTGGTCTCTTCATTGGCCTCTGCCTTTGACGCCTCCTTGGCCTTTTCCTTGGCCTCTGCTTTGACCTTTTTCCTGACCTCTTCCTCGCACATTATATACACGTGCTTGTAGAGCGTATACGCGTAGAAGAACAGATAGTAGGATGGACGCACATAGGATAGGACGCAGAGAGAGACGGACGGTTGGACACAAAGCGAAGCATGCAAAGAGAGGGACAAATACGGACGAACGAACAGATGCATGGACGCAAAGCGGAGTGTATACACAGAGGTAGAAAGATACGCACGGATGGACAGACGGACGGACGGACGGACGGACAAACGGATGGACGCAAAGTGAAGCATACAAAGACAGATAGAAATAGACGTACGGACAGACAGACGCAAAGCGAAGTACACAAAGAGAGATACAAAGAGACGTACGGACAGACAGACGCAAAGAGAGGCATACAAAGAGACGTACGGATGAACGGATGTTGTCTACATAGGTCGATAACCGCGCGGGCGACGAGAGGGCGTCTTTGGACATCAGCGGCGGCAGGCGGCGAACAAAGGCGTCGATGGCTGCGTACATGTCCGTCTCCGATGGCCAGTGTATGACGGTCAGTGTCTTCGCTGACCGCGTACTGGACACTCCTGCTGGACACGGCAGCCATGTCTGGTCAGTGTAGGCGTAGCACAGCGACGATGGTCATTGCACAGCGTTTTACAACTGCCTCTACATAAATATTTGTTTACGGTTCTCTGTGTATACACTCTGCGCGTTAAGGGCCCTCTAGCGGCGAGTTAGTATTCGTCTGACGATTGGTCTGAAAAAGGCGCTACAGAAATGGTTGCGTCCTTCTGAGTGCATCCTGGGATTCGTCTGCGATATATTCATTCGTCGGGCGTTGAACTTTGACCCAGAGAGGTCAACCGGAAGTTCAGATCACGCCCTCGTAACGGAGGGTTTTGTCGCTTGAGGTCGCTAGAGTCATCCGGATATTCGCGGTCGTTCTGTGTCCTATGAGACGGAAGCGACGTCTTTCGGTCGAACGCTTCTGTGACCGGATGTTGTTGATCACGTGACCGGATGCACCGGGAGAAGAAGAAGAAAAAGAAGAAGAGGGAAATTGAGGAGTTTTTCTAATCGCGTGAGTTTTTTACGATCGAATTTGTTCCACCAATCTCAGCTAACCTATTATAATCTAATCTAATCTAGTAATAATAATAATAATAATAATAATAATAATAATAAGAATATCTTTTCTTCATTGAAGCGCCTGACAAACGCACTGCGCTACATTTACATGTTATGCAATTTAACTCTTAACTAACAGAACAGACAGCCTGAAATACAACGGCGCTAATAGCAGCCTACAAAGCATATCCCAAATCTCGAACTCGGACCTCTCGCTCTCTACGCCAGGATTTCCAATGCGAATGCCCCAAGAGAGGTCAATTTTCTAATCTAATGTAGCAACTCCTATAGCGCCCGGATTTGAATGAATCCAAGACGTCAGTCCGTGGTCGCTTTCGAGTGAAATCACAAGCAAAAGGCGCAATATAAGAATTGGACACGTTAGTCGATTGACTCTCCTTTAGACACCTTTAAAACGTTGTTAAATCAGGTTATATATAAATGGGACATAGAAACCGATTGGTTAGAGCACTCTCCTTAAACACCTTTAAAACTGAGTCAACCAATTATATATAGGCATGGGACTATTTGTGATTAGCATCATGACTCCTGATTGTTGGTTTATGATTCGTTTATTCTGTAACCAAAATATTACAAGTAACAATAACACAGTAGTGGCGCGATTTAATCAAAGTCACACAGGAAGGAGACCCAGAAGGGCCGAAGGGGCCATTAACAAGGCCCACCTGAGAACAGTTTACAGTGAATGATATAACGTGGCTAGCATTAAATAAAGGAGCAAAGTTAAGTTTGGCTTAACTGTCCGTTAACTACTAACATACATGTAACTAATGACACAAATGTCACATTTATTCTATAGCTTATACGCTCGTAGACCTAAAGTAAGGTTGTTATGGGTAGGTGAATTCGTTGTTCGAAAGTCAATGCATGGATGTTCTGGGTGAATGAGTGAGTTTCTTATGCTCCATGTAAACTGTATGTACGTAACTCGCGTTTGAAAAGATGAAGGTTAGGTATTGAGCGGACGGAAAGAGGGATTTCGTTCCATTTTCTTGGTCCAACATTTAATCGAGGTGAGTTTAGTTTTAGTGCGGGCAAAAGGTAGCCTACATCATAGAGTATTTTGGATTTCGTGAGAAGTGGGGATGGATGTTGTTAGCGTCGTCATCATCGCATAATCAATTATGGAGCCTTTTGTAATTGTAATTTATAAAACTCCGCCACCGCAGGTCCGTGCCCTAGTACCAGGCAGTGCCAGTCCCAAGTCTGGATGAAGGAGGATGGTGAGTGACACTGATGATCTTTGTCATCACACAGTGTTGCTAAAATGAAACTACTACTAACATTATTTATAACTGAATTTGTAATACTGCGCCGCTTCGAGAACAAACTACATATGCTGTTGAATGTCAGTAAGAACTGGAATTTTATCAGTTAGCAAAACAATGCCCTAAAAATGTCGCTATCAAAAGTCACAGTTAAAAGTGACAATCAAAAGGTACAGTCAAAGTGACAGTCAAAGGTCACAGTCAAAAGTCGTATCAAAGGTTGCAATCGAAGTCGCAATCAAAAGTCTCAATATGGGAATGAGATACGGTAGTCTATTGATTAGGATCTCTTTAAACACCTTTAAAACGCTGTCAACTAATTTCATACGGAAAAACTCCGCCACTGCCCTACATTTGGTAGTGCCAGTCCCAAGCCTGGAGAAAGGAGGAGGTCGATGCTAATAATCTTTCTTATGACACTGTATCGCTAGATAGCAACTAACTAACTAATTATATGGAAATGGGACACAATAACAGATTGGTTAGAACGCTCTCTTTAGACACCTTTTAAATGTCGTCAATTAATATATATATAGGCATGGGACACGATTGCGGATTAGTGAATCAATGACATTCAAAGTCAATTATGGCGCATTTGTAATTATAATAATAAAACTCCGTCACTGCATGTCCATGCCCTTGTGCCATGCAGAGCCAGTCCCAAATCGCGATGGAGGAGGGCAACGCTAATGACCTTTGTTATCACATAGTGTCGTTAAACTGAAACTACTACTACCATTATTTATTACTGAACCTTTAATACAGCGCCATTTCAAGAGCAAACTAAAAACCGCTGGCCTATATATGACGCTGCATGGCAGTAAGAACTGGAATTCCATCAGTTGTCAAACCAATACGCGTAAAACTGAAAAGAGTCATCAGAGGAGGCACACACAAATGTCGTAATGAGACACTGTAATCGATTTGATAGGCTCCCTTTCAACACCTTTAAAACTCTGTCAACTAATGTCATGTGGAAAAAGCTCCGTCTATGCCCTACATGTGGAAGTGTCAGTCCCAAACCTGGAGAAAAGAGGAGGGCGACGCTAAATCATCTATGTTATGATACTGTGTCGCTACACTGTAACTAACTCACTAATCATTTGGAAAGGGTACACAATAACTGATTGTTTAGAGCGCTCTCTTTAAACACCTTTAAAACGTTGTCGTTCGATTATATATATGCATGGGAAGCGATTGGCTGAATGTTTATATTCTCGTCGAATGAGTTAATATGTAATAAACTCCGCTACTGCTTGAGTAATCACAATTTATAATTACAGTTTTAATACAACGCCAGGAGGAGCAGACGCTAATGAGCGCTTTGTTATTACAGTGTTGTTAAACTGAAATTACTACTACTACTACAATGTAATACGAACGGTGAGAACTGCTCAGAATAATTTCAGCCGACGTCAACAGCCTTTGTTGCCATAAGATGTCGCTGAACTCATGACACACACTGGTTGAATGTCTGGACGGTTTTGTCGTCATGTTCGTTATCACTTAGGGAACTTTTGTAATCATAATTTATAATTGGACTTTTAATACAGCGTCACTTCAAGTGCAGACTCTAATCAGCGCTAGTCTATACAGCAGGGGTGGGCAACATTACGGCCCGCGGGCCGTATGCCGCGCCTGGGGACCTTTGAAGCGACCCTTGTATCTTATATTGTACCTGGAACTTGGGAACCTTTTATCCGGCCCTACACGAATGTTTGAATTTATGTAAAAAGGCTGATTTCACAGTTCATGAACTGGACTTCAAATTGTTTGGATCTCCCTTTTCCATTGATACCATTTCAGCACCAGGCTCTATGCAAATGGAATTGATTGAACTCCAATGCAACAATGAGTTGGAAATTTCGTGAGAAGTACCTCTGATTCAGTTCTACAAACTGTACATTTCTCAGGATTCTTACCCTTCACTTAGAATTCATGCTTTGAAAATGGTTGCAATGTTTTCAAGCACTTATATCTCCTTAAAGATGAAACCAACAAAATGCAAAAGCAGATGCAGATTAACAGATGACATATCTCTTTAATGAATACTAACAGAATTGACACTTCGAACATTAAAGCAAACTATTCAGGATATGTGTCGTGAGAAGAAGTGGCAGATATCACATTAAAAATCGCGCACCAAACAAATGGATGTTATCGTACATTGTACAGCTAACAGTTTTATGCATTTTTAAAACTGAATAAACTTAAAGCACAATTTTTTTATTGTACGGTAGGACTGTAGGTATCTGGATAATTAGGGCTTCATCGTAAAAATTATCTTCATTTACTTTAACGGTTTCTGCAATATTTAGTTTTAATAAAATTACATATTGTTCATTTTGGGGGGCAAATAAATCTCCAAAAATTAGCCAGCGATTGGCATACGGCCCATGAGCTGCCCTTAAAATCTTAGGGTAGCCCTCTCCCAAAAGAAGTTGCCCATGTCTGGCTAGACTCTCTTTAAACACCTTTAAAACGTTGTCAAGAAATGTCATATGGAAATGGCAACCAGTATCGATTGGTTAGTGCGCTCTCTTTAAACACCTTTTAAACGATGTCAATTAATTTTATATAGGCATGGATACGACTAGTTAAGCGATTTTATTAATCACAATTGCAAAAGCAAACTAATAACGCTTGTCTTTTTATAATTATACGTTGAATGTCAGTAACAACTAGAATTTTATCAGTTTAGCAAAATAATGCGCGTAAAACTGAAAACAGTCGTCAGAAGTGACATCAAAAGGCCGTCATTAGTCGCGACGTTAAAAGTCGTATAATTGTAAATAAATACAGCGATTCGGTCATCATCGTATAATCAATTATGGAACATTTGCAATTGTAATTAATAAAACTCCGTCACTGCACGTCCATGCCCTGGTGCCATGCAGAGCCAGTCGCAAGTCGGGATGAAGGAGGAGGGTAACGCTAATGATCTTTGTTATCACATAGTGTCATTAAACTGAAATTAGTACTAAGGCCTACCATTATTTATAACTGAACTTTTAATACAGCGCAATTTCAAGAGCAAACTAATAAACGCTGGCCTATAAAACGTTGTGTGGCAGTAACAACTGGAGTTTATCAGTTAGCAAAGCAATGCACGTAAAACTGAAAACAGTACCAGAGGAGGGCACAACAAATGTCGCAATCAAAATTCACAATCAAAACTCGCAATCAAAATGTCGCAATCAAAAGTCGCAATCAAAAGTCGCAATATTGGAATGAGACGATTGGTTAGAGTCTCTTTAAACTCGTTTAAAACTGTCAATAAACGTCATGTGGGAAAAACTCCACCACTGCCCTTTGTGGTAGTGATAGGGCCGAGCCTGGGGAAAGGAGGAGGGCGACGGTAATGATCTTTGTTATGACGCAGTGACGCTAAACAGACGCTCACTGACTTGTCATATGGAAATGGTGCACAACAACCGACCGGCCAGAGCGCTCTCTTTAGACACCTTTAAAACGTTGTCAACCAATTATATATATAATGTGCATGTGACACGATTGGGAGTTGTTAACAGGTTCAGGTCGTTATCGTAACCAATTAAGGAGCTTTTGTAATCATAAACTCTAATCACTGCTCTTCTCGGTGGCGTAAACGAAGGGTTTTAGCGCCCAGGGGCAAGGGTTGATGTCTGCGTCCCTTATTGGATTGGATCAATAGTTTAACGGCAGCTTATGACAACACTGGCCGTTGCCGCCGACAAAGATTATTTTTTTGGCATGTTACAGCTCTCCATCCTTATAAGTTTCTTGTTGACTTTTAATCGTTCTTGTCATGGTATTGTGTACCACTGAAAGCCAATTTTGTGCCTCTCTGGTGCTGTGCCACCTCTGCCCCCTTCGTAACGCCACTGGCTAGTCTATACATTATATGACCTTGAATGTCAGTAAGAATTATAGGAGCTTTATCAGTTAGAAAAAAATGTGAGCAAAACAGGAGAGTCGCCACAGGCGGGTACATACACAAAAGTCGCAATGAAAAGTCACAATCAAACAGTCACATTCAAAAGTCACATTAAAAAAATAATAATCCACGCGCTGGAACGCCACGTCTCCAAAACAAACAAAAACGAGAAAGATAAGGAAGAGGAGGAGGAGGGTGAGAAGGAGGATGGGGCGAAGAAAGAAGAAGAAGAGGAAGAACATGGGAGAAGAGAGGACACGAAATGGGGTGCGGGGCAATTATAATTGTAATTTTTAGATAGCAAGAGGTGAGGTGTGGATGAGTTCGTTGAATGGATCAGGTATCGGTTGCTACGCTGGCGGGAGTTTATTCCAGAAAGAGGGAACAGCCACGGCTATGGAGCGATTTACAAAGTTTAGGGATGAGGTTTTGTAAAGAATGGATTGACAAATAAGCGTGAGTTTGCCCATCTACGCTACAAATTGTACCCCGTTGGAACTGGGTGGCAGTTATATGCTACGCGACGTTACGCTGCAATCTCTCTTGAAGACAATTATGAAGACCATTGTTTCTGTAGACCATTGTTTATGAAGACCACTGTTTCTGTAGACCGTTGTTTATGAAGACCACTGTTTCTGTAGACCATTGTTTCTGAAGATCACTATTGTTGAAAACAATTGTACCTGAAGACCACTGTTTGTGAAGACCACGGTGTCTGGCGATCATTGTTTTTGAATTTTGAAGACCGTTGTTTATCACGACCTTTAATTCGAGACCATTGACTTGAAGACCATTGTTTTGGACTTGCAGTGTAAACGGGCGTTGAGGTTCTGTGACTTACTGACTTTTGGATGGTCTCAAGACGCTATATAGGTGTTTTCTTACATTACATTATCGTTACGATTCGGCCGGTGATTAGAACTTTACGGAAACACCGAATGTTTAATCATCATCGTCGTCTTCGTCATCGTCTTCGTCATTGTCGTCATCATCATCATCGTCGTCATCAGCATCATTATAATCATCGTCGTCGTCGTCATCATCAAAGCTCATGGCGCATTGGATAACATCTTGGCGTAGAGAGCGAGAGGTACCGAGTTCGAGCCCCGTAGGGGGCGGATATGCTTTGTAGGCTGCTATTAGCGGCGTGTATTGCAGGCTGTCTGTTGACAGTCCAGCAGTTAACTAGTTACGATATGTTTCACCTTGCGTAGAAGATTGGTAAATGTACAGCGCAGTGCGTTTGTCAGGCGCTAAATGGAAGAAGAGATTATTATTATTACCCTCCATTATTATCATCGATCATTATAATCATCTTCCCTCCGACAGTGTACGGTCAGTTTACTCATTATAGCTGAGCTGGCTAAGGAGTGCAGGTGGAGCAGAAATCTCGAAACAGATTTCTACCCTGGCGAAGATTTGGACCCCCAACCTCTCGATTGACAGTCCAGCATGCTAACCACTACACTATCGATCACCTCGGTCGTAGATTGGACAAATAATGACGCATTCCTTTCTTCGTTGATGTGAAGCCGACGGGTCCATGGAAGGAGAGAAGCCATGGAGAGACCCTCCATCATGTTCCTCGATTTATTAATCCTCTTTTTCCTGGAATCGTCCTCCTTTTCCCCTTTCCACCTCTTCCTTCTCGTCGTTTGACTTTTCTTATTCCTCACGTCTCGCCTTCTTCGTTATTCGATTTCACATCCTTCCTCATGCATGCGCCCCTCCATACTTGACGTAGCCTTACCTTGTCTATGCCTACCCTATCTTTCCACATTCCATACCTTGCTTTACTTTGTCTCCTTTCCTCCTCCTCCTCCTCCTACTCTTCCTCCTCCGATTCTTCCTCCTCCTCCTCTTCCTCTTCCCCTCCTTCTACTCTTCCTCCTCCTCCTGCTCTTCCTACTCTTCTTCCTCCTCCTCCTCCTCCTCCTACTTTCCTCCTCCTACTCTTCCTCCTCCTCTTACTCTTCCTGCTACTACTCTTCGTCCTCCTCCTCCTCTTCCTCCTCGCCCTCGTCCTCCTCCTTCTCTATTCATTCTCTTTCTCCTCCTCTGTCTTTTCATCTTCTACCTCTTCCCTATTCTCCTCCTTTTCCTCCTACTCCTCCACCTCTTTCTTCTCTTCCTTGTTCTTCCCCTCTGCAGTCCTACTCTCTTTCCTCTTCCTCCTTCTTTTCTTCCTCCTCCTCGTTATTCTCCTGTTTTCGCGCTCCCCTTCCTCTTCCCTTACCTCCTCTCTCTCCCCTCCCCTTCCCCCTCCTCCTTCTCCTTCCCACAACCATCCTCCAGTCAACACCTCTTCTGATGCAAGGCGATGCACTTTGGGATTGCTGATGTAGCGCCATTTCTCTGCCTCACTGAACAGTCGCCCCCGAAGAGCCGCACGAAGTCCAGTCTTAGATTCAATTTCGTCGTCGAATCGCTTGAGACGAAGAAGAAGCCGTACGTCAACGCATTATTACATTTGGCCCGAAATGATCAAACATGCAGATTAATTTATATGTATATATTATATATATATCCGTATATATATTATGTATAGATATATACATATATATATGTGTGTGTTTTGTCATATATATATATCCGTATATTTATACATGTCAATGCTATAATTGAATCTATATAAAATAATAAAGATCTCTGTTCTATTCTATGTTTCTATATAATATATTATACGATACAGATCTAGGTGATGCATATACCATATATTTATTGATGCCGAACCATGTTACACTGCATATATATATATATATATATATATATATATATATATATCAGTTGTGTATAATATTGTTTGCATTGACGGAGAAATTGGTGTTATATGGGGACTTGTACGCCATCAAAGGACGTCTTGTATGCTAGGCAGGTCCTGCATATATATTAGGGTGGTCCTTAAAAATGAAAGTTGAAAATTTGGAAGTCTTACCCCTCAATATTGTTC
The DNA here is from genome assembly GCA_020284085.1 of Aporrectodea caliginosa. Lineage (NCBI taxonomy): Eukaryota > Metazoa > Annelida > Clitellata > Crassiclitellata > Lumbricidae > Aporrectodea > Aporrectodea caliginosa. The sequence goes on from JACEVL010000008.1 coordinate 2,914,047, forward strand.
TTTGTGTTAAGAAAATGATATACAATTTTTTTGGGAATTATTGGATGTTTTGAAAAGGTGCCACAAGCTACTAGTTGTAAGTAACTGTTGAATGTAAGAAAAATTCACATTCACCGTTAACTTTTTTGCAAGAAAGTCACATACCTTGTAACAAATACTGTTCTTAATAGGTATTAGGTAATTAGGTATTTATGATAGCAGGAAACTGTAAACTCCCTAACTGATTACATACAAAATAAATTATAAACAATTTTGTTATGTTACACAATAACCTAGTCTACAGATAGATTTACAACTCGTTAATATTTGCTACGGTCATGAGTTCTTAGTTACTGTCTGCTTCGGTGCATATGGATACTTTTGCTGAAGTTGCTCCACTAACTGCAGTAGAAATTGTTTTTGGTCCTCATTCTTTGTGAGAATACTATTGAAATTCTGCACATGTGCATCTCCCCTTCACGCACAGTCGTTAACGACCTTCATTGTTTGAGCAAACTCGATGGCACCTTGGTAGTCAGGTGGCTTTTCCCATTCCAATGGATCAACTATCAGAAACTCTGTTGGAAGACTCGACCCTTCAAAGAAACTACATAAATATTTGGTCACGAAGTTAGAAACAGTCTTTTCGCTGATAAGGTGTTGCAGCAACTTCAACAATTATCCGTTTTGGAGGGTGCTCTTGTGTTTCCAAGGCCTTCACCAACTCACGCTTGACTGCAACAGAGATGTCATGATCAAAAAATGACAGTGATAAAAGAGTTTCACTCAGGTACCAAAGGTGTCTTTAAAAATCGCTGCTAGCCGCTTTAGAGACATCTTTGATTCCATAATTAAGAAGCCTGATGAGGAATGCCAAGTCGCTTGCAAGAGCTGCAGCTACAAGCAGAGCTAAAACCAGTAGCGGACATAAACCTTGGAGGCAAAGATAGCAAATTTCTGTATATCAGCTTGCTCACGTTTAATCTTGACAAATTGTGCATGAAAGGGCGTTATTTTGATTGCACAGATGACACGAGTCATCCACCTGGCTTGATGGAGTGCTCCTGGTTTCTTGAACCAGATTCCTCTTGCAAGGAATGCCACCAACATAGATGATTGTCAGTTCCAGCAGCTCCAGATAGTCATCATGTGCTTGTGTTATCACCAACTGCTCTTTGCAAAACACTATAATATCTTCATTGTCTGCCACGACATCACCAAGAGTTGTGTACTGTTCCGTGTCTATAAATTGCCAATGTTGCTCGAAACACTTAAAGAACAGAATGTCAGGACCAGTTGACTGTATGTCACATGCAATAAAGACCTTATCTGCAGCAATTTCCATTATGTGATGGTGACATGAAAGATGGAGTGTCTTCCCATCTGTAACTCGATTAGTTTACAAACTCCAAGATTAATGCCACTATTGCTATTGGTTTTATCAAATGACATTGCCTAAATGCAGTCGTTGATATTCCAGTCTTTCAAGCAGTCTACCACTGCTTTGGCCATTGCTTCACCTGTTCCTGCTGGCAGCTTGGGAACACATTCAGAAATAACCACTGGTAATCTTTCAACTTTGTTGCCTCCAGATAGTTCAGGAGAAATTAACTCATAACTAACATCATTATTCACCTGTTTTCCATCTCAAAGGGAATATGTCGATTTGCTGCAGAGTCCAACGAGAACTTCGTGACGAGTGTGGCACCTCTTAATCATAATTATTATAACTTTACATTTTTTGGGGTTTAATTTGTTTTTCATTACATATAACAATATCCAGGGGTAAGAAATTTAAAAAGTGCCCATTTGTGTTTTTATGCCACATAAGGACCACCCTAATATATATATATATATATATATATATATATATATATTATATATTATATATATAAGTATAGAATGTTATATTGAATCTATAATTTTTATGTACTATAGGTCTATATATATCTTATATGCATATATATACTATATATATAATATATCCATATATTTAGTTATGTATAGCAATACATACATACCTAGGTATATGCAGATATACATACATATAGATTTCATTCATTCATTCATTCATTCAAGGATTTGTTTAGCACCTCTTCAAGGGACTACTCGGTGACGCTCTCGACTCCAGCACGATCAAAAAGAATAGTTTTTAGATTATTATAGTAGGTGTCAGAGAAAATAATATACAAGCATACAGACACTCAAGTATAATTGAATATATCCATTAATAATTATATATGTATAATTTTGAGAAACCTTGCAATACAATATATAAAAATATATGTGCGTGTGTGGGTGTGTGAATGTGTGTGTGTGTGTTAATGTGTGTGTGTGTGTGTGCATGTGTGTGTGTGTGTGTGCATGTGTGTGTGTGTGTTCATGTGCGTGTGCGTGTGTGTGTGTGTGTGTGTGTGTGTGTGTGTGTGTGCGTGCGTGTATGTGTGTGTGCATGTGTGTGTGTGTTTGTGTGTGTGCATGTGTGTGTGTGTGCGTGTGCGTGTGTGTGTGTGTGTGCGAGTGTGTGTGTGTGTGCGTGTGTGTGTGCGTGTTGCGTGTGCGTGTGACAGTGTGTGTGTGTGTGTGTGTGTGTGTGTGTGTGTGTGTGTGTGTGTGTGCATGTGTGTGATGCTGATGTTTTGTGGATGCGGCGTTGCATTGGATGACAGCCATCGAAGAATAGCGTGAGCTGCTGAGGCTGGTGTTTCCGTTGATAGGGCGGTCAGTTGGTGCTGCCGTCAATCCTCTCTTTTTATTGATTCCAGTAACAGAGAGACAGAGACAGACGTACAAAGAATGAAACAGATGGAGAGATACTTGGAGGCAGACACACCCGCACACAAAGAGACAATTACAGTGACAGGTACAAAGGCAGACGTAGTGATGCAATAAAATACTTAGAAAGAAGACATAGCTCTTACTATTATTTTATTATTATTGTTATAATTATTATTATTCTTTTATTATTTTATTTTTTACATATTTTTTTGCCCCGAGGTATTACGACAAGTTGCGCTTTATTAGGACAGGTTATGCTTTATTAGGACAGGTTATGCTTTATTAGGACAGGTTATGCTTTATTAGGACAGGTTATGCTTTATTAGGACAGGTTATGCTTTATTAGGACAAGTTATGCTTTATTAGGACAGGTTATGCTTTATTAGGACAAGTTATGCTTTATTAGGACAGGTTATGCTTTATTAGGACAGGTTATGCTTTATTAGGACAAGTTATGCTTTATTAGGACAGGTTATGCTTTATTAGGACAGGTTATGCTTTATTAGGACACAAGTTATGCTTTATTAGGACAGGTTATGCTTTATTAGGACAAGTTATGCTTTATTAGGACAGGTTATGCTTTATTAGGACAAGTTATGCTTTATTAGGACAGGTTATGCTTTATTAGGACAAGTTATGCTTTATTAGGACAGGTTATGCTTTATTAGGACAAGTTATGCTTTATTAGGACAGGTTATGCTTTATTAGGAGAAGTTATGCTTTATTAGGGCAGGTTATGCTTTATTAGGACAGGTTATACTTTATTAGGACAAGTTATGCTTTATTAGGACAGGTTATGCTTTATTAGGACAAGTTATGCTTTATTAGGGCAGGTTATGCTTTATTAGGACAGGTTATGCTTTATTAGGACAAGTTATGCTTTATTAGGGCAGGTTATGCTTTATTAGGACAGGTTATACTTTATTAGGACAAGTTATGCTTTATTAGGACAGGTTATACTTTATTAGGACAAGTTATGCTTTATTAGGACAGGTTATGCTTTATTAGGACAAGTTATGCTTTATTATAACAGGTTATGCTTTATTAGGACAAGTTATGCTTTATTAGGACAGGTTATGCTTTATTAGGACAGGTTATGCTTTATTAGGACAAGTTATGCTTTATTAGGACAGGTTATGATTTATTAGGACAAGTTATGCTTTATTAGGACAGGTTATGCTTTATTAGGACAAGTTATGCTTGCCAATTCAGTGTAAATATTGCACACAATTTCTTATAACGAACGAGAGGCCGTAGAGCAATGGTATCCGAGTATTTTTTTTTATTCCATGGTTTAACGTCATCATTTGACATCAAAGGCCGTTGACGACAATTCAAAATTATGTACAATACAGTTGAAACAAAATTGATAGAGTTAAAGGCATCTAAACAGTACTTTACAATGTCACTAATATTCATTGTTTAGCAGCATAATATTATAGTTCCGATACTAATGTCAATGTTACTTTCATAAGCGTGAACAACTATGCGTTCAACGAGTCTCGATAGTACTGGAAGGACCGAGATTGGACGGAAATCTGATGGTTGGGATGGGCGGGGAGTTTTAGGCTTTGGGTAGATTATGGCAGTTTTCCATTGGTTAGGAACAAAGGAGAGTGTTAATGATTGGGTAATTAGAGTTGTTAGTATTCCAGAGTAGCCGGGGGCCGTTAGTCTTAGAAACCAGGCTGGGAGACCGTCATCACCAACTGCAGTGTGTTTGAGATGATCAAGTAGATGAAAGATTAAACTTTCGGTAATGTCGATCTGCTCTGGGGAGCGGTGGACTTGAGGAGAGGTGCAGAGTAATTGGGATCATGAGAAGCGTTGGCGAAATAACATGTCAAAGATATGAATAGAAAAGAGTATTGTAATTTGATATGAGATTCTGAATCTTTCACTTTTAATTTTTAATTTCAGTTTAATGGTTATTAAATTTTATTATATATGTTATTGTGACATGAAATTCTTAGTTTAGTTATAAATGTTTACATAGATAATCAATCATTACAAACAGCGACGCTAGCACAACACATAGAAATATCCGAGTATTGAACGAAAATTAAATTCATATAATTTCGCTTGAAGGCGATTGAAAGGTGTCTAAGCGTGAGCTAATATAATTAATAATTCCGTAATAATTGATAAATAATTGAGTGATATTTCGTGTCTAGTGATTTATGGATATTTTAAATATTGGTGTCATCTTTCCAATACCTAAGATTTTAATTGTAATGGGAAAGATTTCCGATTTGGTGACAATACTCTTCATGTCGATCCTACTTCCTAAAAAGCAATGGAAATGAAACAGGCGCATGTATTAATTTTATGTAGGCCTAGTTTCTATCGCTTTGAGGATGATTCTGAAACAGTTCAGAATTTCAATCAATCAATTCAATCATTCAATCAGTCAATCAATTCAATCGTTCAATCAATCGTTCAATCAATCGTTCAATCAATCGTTCAATCAATCGTTCAATCAGTCGTTCAATCAATCAATCAATCATTCAATCAATCAATCTGAACTTGATACAGCGTCGTTTCCGGACCAGCCGCGGCTGAAAAGAATGTTATGTAATGTAAATCTTCGAACTAAACGCCCGTAACACCATGTCAGGGAGACCAGCTCATTCCCCGGCGAAAAACGGGTTTCAGAGATGAGAAAAAAGGCCGAGGAATTTGTCCTTGGTAGAAAACGTAGCTCTAATGGAAGGCCGTTCCAAATGGTTGGGCCCACGACAGAAAAATCACGGTATTGCATGGTGGAAGTTCGTGCAAGGAGACAATCTAGTCACCATGGACCGCAGAACGGAAACAGGAAAGCAGTAGGCCTAAATGTGTAGGCGCAGCAACGCCAAATACAAGTCAATGATCCTGTGGGTGTTTTAGTAGTCATCTAATATTGTCATTGTTTAACTATAATAATTATGAAGAGTCCAGGCACGTAGCGAGACTTAAATTCAAGAGGAGGCAACTTCACAGACCATTGGCAAAAATCCTGGTCATTGGGGTCATTAGTCAATGGAAGTTCCAGTATATAAAAAAAGCAAGAGGAGGCAACTGCCTCCTCTTGCCTCAACGTAGCTACGCCTATGGATGAGTTAATAAGTATAAATTTTCAGTGTTTTAATATTCATCTGAAATTGTAATTCCTTAAATAATAGCATGGTAGATAATTATAGTGAAGAGAGAATTAAGCATGCGCAGGCAGACAGGGACAAAGAAGCAAGCAGAGAGACAGACAGACTAAGACAAAAAATGAGACAAAGGGCGACAGACAGACTAATAAACGGAAGAGTGAAATGCAAAGAGACAGACAGACAGATATCGAACGGACAGAG
>JACEVL010000008.1:2927644-2983780 GCA_020284085.1 Aporrectodea caliginosa
ATTCACCTATCCATCTTCTATCCAATCATTCAACCATCCATAAATCCATTTATCTATACATCCATCCATCTATCCATTCATTCATCCATCCGACCATAAATCGATCCATCAATCTATTCATTCATTCATTCATTCATTCATTCATTCATCCATCCATCCATCCATCCATCCATCCATCCATCCATCCATCCATGTATCTGAAATGTAATTAAAGGATTTACATGTATGTGGAGCCAGTTCTAAATCATCTGCCAGAGTATTCTGACCTTCGACCTTTTCTTCTGCAAATAGCAATCATTCTACAATTCATGACCATGAACGTAAATATCCTACAATATATATATATATAATATATATATATATATAAATCATATTCATATATATATATACATTAATTATCATATAATTATGCATAGATATATATATATATATATATATATATATATGCATTAATGCGTATATATATATATATACAATCTTTTATAGCGCTATCGTTTCCCTTTTCATCCAAGTCTTAATGTCAAAGATTGACCATGACTCACTTTTTTCCTCCACTCTCTCTTCCCTTTTTGTCTCTCTCTGTGTCTCTATGTCCTATGTCTCTCTTTGTCTCTCTTTGTCTCTTTCATCTCTCTGTATACTTGTCACTGGCTCTATGTATCTTCCTCCGTTTCTTGCTCTGTGTCTTTGCTTGCATCTCTCTTTGTCCTTTTCTCTTTTATCCTCTTTCTCTCGTTCCGTCCGTTTCTGTCAGTTCGAGTCTATCTCTCTGTGTCCCTCTCTACCACTCCATATGTCTCTGTGAGTCTGTCTCTTTCTGTCTGTGGCTGCCTCTGTCTCTGTACATCTGTGTATGTGTCTCTGTCTCTCTGCCGTCCTCCTTCCTCCCTTTCTTCATCCCTTCTTTGTTCCCTCCCTCTTTCTCTGACACGGTTGACATTCTGCAATGACCTTTTCGCTTTGCAGTCCCTCGGGAAATAAGGGTTGAAAATGGAAGGAAGAAGGCTTAAAGGGCGACAGAGAGAGATAGAGAAAGAGAGAGATAGAGACAGACAGACAGACAGAGACAGAGACATAAACAGAGACAGAGACATAGACAGAGACAGAGACAGAGACAGACAGAGAAAATGACATGCAACGGCAAAGAGACAAACAGAAAGAAGCAAACAGCAAGGATCTTATTTGGGGACTTTCACAAGCTGCTTAGCAGCCAGTAACAGACGAACAGACAGACGGAGGGAAGCGTAGACAGACAGACGGAGGGAAGCGTAGACAGACAGACGGAGAGAAGCGTAGACAGACAGACGGAGGGAAGCGTAGACAGACAGACGGAGGGAAGCGTAGACAGACAGACGGAGGGAAGCGTAGACAGACAGACGGAGGGAAGCGTAGACAGACAGACGGAGAAGCGTAGACAGACAGACGGAGGGAAGCGTAGACAGACAGACGGAGGGAAACGTAGACAGACAGACGGAGGGAAGCGTAGACAGACAGACGTAGACGTAGACAGACAGACGGACAGACAAAGTGGTAGACAGGTGGATGGACAGACAGACAGACAGACGGGTAGACAGATCGACAGATACAATGTAGTAGAGAGGACACTGAGAGACAGAAAGGCAGACGGACACGCAGACTTACACGATGTTATATAAGGTGTGTCGTCGTTTGGATCATATCAATCACCATCACCATCGTCGTCATCATCATCATCAATCAATCAGACTTTCAATCAACTCCTTCTCTGCCAATCCTCCTAATTTCTCTTCTTCCTCTTTCCTCCTCGTTCATTTATTGACCTATTCATTTAAGAGGTGCTCGATAGTGTAGTGGTCAGCAGCTGGACTGTCAATCAATAGGTCGTGGGTTCAAATCCCTGTCAGGGAAGAAATTTGGTTCGAGATTTTCGCTCCACCTGCGTCCCTAACCAGTAACCAACTCAGCAATAATTAGTACACTGACTGTGCACTGTGGGCGGGAAGATGAGACGGTGAGGGAGAGGACTGGCCACCTGCCCTCATAAACTTATATGCCAAGGCAGATGAAACCGTTAACATTTCATATCCAATGACTGCCTCAGGGCTAGCTTAAATGCTTAATGAACAGTTCAGCTTCTTCATTTATTTAGCTTATTTATTTGCATATTTTGTCCATTTATTTACATTATTTGATTTTCTTTATTTGTATTTTTTGTTATATTAATTCTTTGTTTATAATTTATTTCTGTATCATTTCTTTATTTATATTTTGTCCATTTATGTATATTATTTCTTCATTTATATTATTTCTTTATTTATTTATTTATTTATTTGTTTACGTGCGTATTTATTTACTTAGCTGTTTATTGTTTCTATTTTGTTTAGGCAAAGAACAAGATCCTGATGCTGAAGTTGTTGAAGGAGTTGACCGGAAGTAAGGGCACGTCGGACATCCATCAATTCGCCAACGACAATGACCTTCTGTTCAGAGGAGGACGAAGATCAACACAGGTCAGTGGGTCACAACGATTATAATAAATTCAAAATAAATATAAAGTCTTAATATATGCATAATAATAATAATAATATTAATAATATCCAATAATAATAATAATAATAATATTTAATATTATTTAATATTTATATAATTCCTCCTATATTATTTCCTCCTGAACCATCTCCTCCTGCTTATATTATCTTGCGCCTGATGCTTTATTTATATTATTCAGCGTTTATATAAGTCCTCCTCCTCCTCCTCCTTCTCCTCCTCCTCCTCCTCCTCTTCCTCCTCCTCTTATTCCTCCTAAGCTTTAAGATAACAATTAGTAAATAACTTCCCAAGGGGAGTTTGGAGCAGTCAGGCCCATTGGGCCATGCCCAAATAGCTATGCCTTCGCAGGTTAAGGCAACCAAAGCTAGCGGAATTTGTAGCCATTGTCTCTCTTCTAGACAACTGCACCTGCGAGATGGTAGGGTTCATCTGCACGGCCCCAGGGGTAGCCCTTGCCCGGGTTCAAATTTTCCACCTTTGGGCCCGGGTATTGGACCGGGGACGGCCGCGACCCCCGATATGCCTGACGTCTTCGTCGACGCCTTGGACACGCTGACGCCCGCAGCGGCGGTCCTGGCGTTGCTGGAGTCCAGCATCGCTGATGGCCTCGCTGGGCCCTCCACCCAACTGGAGCCCGGTATCCAGGCACACACTTTTCCACACTCGGTTTGCCAAGGGCCCACCCTTAAACACACCTGCAAGGGAGCGCGGGCATCATGCTCCCAGGCCCTGGTTTCGGCCCTTAGGGACATATGTGCCACACCGGGGTCCTTTGACAATTGGAGGGCGCTGTTGGGTTTTGCGCCTTTCATTTTGGCCAAGCCCCCGAGAGCGGGCCACAGGCGTAGTTTGGCTAACATCATCAAGGGGCGTGTTGAGACATGGGTGAGGGACCCGGCGGGGTGCGGCACGGACCAACCATCGGGGTCCACCCCTGAGGTTCGCCCCCGCCGATCGGACGCCCTAATAACTGCTGTCAATTCGAAACTGGAGGACTTTAACATTATTTCTTTATTTTCGCATTTTTTATTTATATTTTTCGTCCCCGCAATCCCTAACGCCCACAACTCGGATTATTGCTTTATTTAGATTATTATTTGGATCCTTGCTTTATTTATATTATTTCTTTATTTATATTATTTCTTTATTTATATTATTTCTTCAGATTACGGATTTCTTTATTTATATTAGGTTCTTTAGGCAATCCGCTCATTTTCCTATTATTTCGCGGGGGGACCCGATGGATTTAGGCCCAGTCACCTGCTCGATCTCTTTATTTATTTATATATTTCTTTATTACCGCCCCTGCCCTGATTATATTATTGATTATTTCTCCAATTTCTTTATTTATATTATTTCTTTGTTTATATCATTTCTTTATTTATATTATTTCTTTATTTATATTATTTCTTTATTTATATATTTATTTATTTATATTATTTCTTTATTTATATTATTTCTTTATTTATATTTATTTCTTTATTTATATTATTTCTTTATTTATATTATTTCTTTATTTATATTATTTCTTTATTTATATTATTTCTTTATTTATATTATTTCTTTATTTATATTATTTCTATTATCCATATATTATTTCTTTATTTATATTATTTCTTTATTTATATTATTTCGATTATTTATTATTTATTTTCTTTATTTATATTATTTCATTATTTATATTATTTATTTATTTTATTATTTCTTTATTTATATTATTTCTTTATTTATTTATATTATTTTATTTCTTTATTTATATTATTTCATTATTTATATTATTTCTTTATTCATATTATTTCTTATTTATTTATTTATATTTCATTTATATTATTTCATTATTTATATTATTTCATTATTTGGTATTATTTCAGATGGGTCCCCAACAGGGTGATTATTATTTATTATTTCTTTATTCTATATTATTTCCATTTATATGCCTTGCATTATTTACTTTTATTCTTTATTTATATTATTTCTTTTATGACCTTATTTCAGGTTATATTATTTATTATTTATATTATATCCACTTTACTACTTTATAGGGCTGCGCTTTATTTATACATTTCGAAATACTTATATTATTTCCGCACACTTATTTATTTATTTATTTAGCCGGCGGTATTTCATTATTTATAATTTCTTTATTTATATTATTTCTTTATTTTATATTATTTCTTTATTTACATTATTTCTTTATTTATATTATTTCTTTATTTATATTATTTATTTATTTATATTATTTCTTTATTTATATTATTTCTTTATTTATATTATTTCTTTATTTATATTATTTCTTTAGTTTATATTTATCTTTATTTATATTATTTCTTTGTTTATATTATTTCTTTATTTATATTATCTCTTTATTTATATTATTTCATTATTTATATTATTTCATTATTTATATTATTTCATTATTTATATTATTTTTTGTATTTATATTATTTCTTTATATTATCTATTTCTCTATATTGTTTGTTTATATTTATTTATTTATTTACGTGTGTACTTATTTACTTAGCTGTTAATTATTTCTATTATTTTAGGCAAAGAACAAGATCCTGATGCTGAAGCTGTTGAAGGAGTTGACCGGAAGTAAGGGAACGTCGGACATCCATCAATTCGCCAACGATAACGACCTACTGTTCAGAGGAGGACGAAGGTCGACACAGGTCTGTGGGTCACAACGATTAGAAATAATTTCAAAATAAATATAAAGATAGTAATATGTGCATAATTATAATAATAATAATGATAATGATAATAATAATAATAATAATAATAATAATAATAATAATAATAATAATAATAATAATAATAATAATAATAATAATAATAATAATAATAATAATAATAATATAATAATAATAATAATGCGTGGATGGTGGTGGTGGTGGTGGTGGTGATGGTGGTGGTGGTGGTGGTGGTGGTGGTGGTGGTGGTGGTGGTGGTGGTGGTGGTGGTGGTGGTGGTGGTGGTGGTGGTGGTGGTGGTGGTGGTGGTGGTGGTGGTGATGATGATGATGATGATGGGATGATAATGTAATGTAACAAAACATTTATAAAGCGCACTCTCTTAGAGTCTATCAGAAGCGCTCAACACGTGGCCATCAAACAGCTGAAAAAATGCGTCTTTGAAGAGTTTAGAGAAAACCATATAGCCGCGTGCAGCACGCACAGACGGCGGAAGAGCATTTCAGATCCGTGGCGCCGCAATCGAGAAGTCCCGACGAGCACAGGTGGTGGTTCGAAACGACGGTATCAACAAGTCATTTCGCGAGGCAGACCGGAGAGCCCGCCGACCAGTTTGAGTGCCAACTGGAAGGCACAGTTCAGCAATGTAGTTCGGAGCAGTACCAGTCGTAGCCTTCCAAACCAGCGTAGCAATTTTGAATTGCACACGATCAGCAACTGGAAGCCAGTGCAGCTCACGTCGCATGTAGTCAGATATGTGATAATGATAATGATAATGATAATGATGATTATAATAATAATAATAATAATAATAATAATAATAATAATAATAATAATAATAATAATAATAATAATAATAATAATAATAATAATAATAATAATAATAATAATAATAATAATAATAATAATAATAATAATAATAATAATAATACATTTTTCAGAGGATCTCGGTCACAGTACAACGCTTCAACGCCGTAGCATTTAGGGGCATATTTAACAAACCCACGCCCGACATAATGAGGAGTAGCCGTTCCAGACACAATAATAATAATAATAATAATAATAATAATAATAATAATAATAATAATAATAATAATAATAATAATAATAAGAAGAAGAAGAAGAAGAAGAAGAAGAAGAATAATAATAATAATAATAATAATAATAATAATAATAATAATAATAATAATAATAATAATAATAATAATAATAATAATAATAATAATAATAATAATAATAATAATAATAAATACTAAAAATGTAAATTCTGCGATATGAAACTCGTTATAGCTTAGACACCTTTAAAAGATTATTAATGAATGCAATAATGTCGGCGAAATGCAAATCACGCATGATTATCTTAACACGCATGATTATCATAAAGTTGAATGAGGAGTGTGACGCTAATAATCTGTTATGACACAGTGTCGCTAAATAGTAACTAAATAAATAAAAATAAATAAATAAATAAAAATAAATAAATCAATAACCAAAAAAACTTCACATTAGTGGTCAATTATTCGCTATCTAAGGTCAAAGAATTACTCAACATTTACGAATTACATTACTTAACATCATCAAGTAACATTTCACTGCGGAATACGCGGCTACACGTTACATTATCGAAATATTCAGTGTTATTGATCAGCATTGCACGCAGTTGCTTGATATTGCAACGCATCTATATAGCACGGCGTCATCCAATTGTAATTGTAATAGTGAAACAAATTTATATAGCGCCCCTTCCCGAGAGAGTATCAACAGAGGCGCTCATGTGTGCGTGGCGTTTTGGTGCACCGTAGTTTTCCGTGGATTCTCCGAAAGATCGTACGGAGGACGAGAAGGGCCAACTGCTGACGGGCGAGAGCACGAACCTCGCGCCACCGCTCATCGTTCCCCGGTTCATCATCCTCCACTACTCGCCCTTCAAGGCCGTCTGGGACTGGATCACCCTCCTGCTCGTCCTCTACACGGCCGTCTTCACGCCGTACGTCGCCGCCTTCATGCTCGGCGGCAGGGACGTCGACGTCGTCGACGCCGAGAACCTCACGTCGACAAGCCTGGACAACATCACGGACGAACGGTCGGAGGAAAACGCGCCGGCCGCAGTCGACCCGCTGTCCGTCATCGATATGATCGTCGATATCATGTTCATCGCCGACATCCTCATCAACTTCCGGACGACGTACCTTCACAACGGTGAGGTCGTAATCAGCCCAACGAAGATCGCGTTCAACTACGTCAAGTCCTGGTTCCTCATAGACGCTGTGGCCGCCATTCCATTCGATCTCTTTCTCTACGGAACAGGAAGCAGTGACGTAAGCATCACGTTTTTATACTTCCGGTTGGCAAGTGACGTAAAGATTACGTCATTGTAGGTCCTATAAGCAAGTGACGTAAGCGTGACGTGTTTGTACTTTGTGTAGGTGAGTGATGCAAGTATGACGTATTTTACTTCCTGTAGATATGTATCGTAGGCATGACGTGTTCTAGTTTTTAGCGCAAATGACGTAATAATGACGTCGCTGTGGCAAGTTGCGTAATTATGGCGCATTCGCGATTCCAGTATGTAAATGCGGTCAACATGATTTATTTACTTCCCGTGGCAAATGATGTTGGCATGACTTGCTTGTACTTCCGGTTTTGAGTTAGGGTCAACGAACCGCTTTTATTTGAATGCGTTCCTGATAGAAGGGATCACACTGAGACGCTTAAGTGTCTGGGGACAAAGCACGTTACTGTGGCCTACATGGACCATTCAATAACCTCTGAGAACGCTTCTTTTGCGCCGGGTCCAGGCAGCCAGCAAGTATTGAGTACTGACGGATAGGTATTTAGAAAAGGCGCTACAAACATGGCTTTAATGAAGAAAGGAGTAAGGAAGGATGGAAGGTTGGAATGACGGAAGAAAAGATGGGATGAAGGAAGGAAGAATGGAAGCGAGGAAGGAAGGATAGAAGGATGGAAAGTAGAAAGAAAGGATGGAAGGATGAAAGATGGGTAGGAAGGAAATAAGGCAGGCAGGGTGTTGTAGGGAAAAAATGAATGAAGAAAGGAAGGATAAAATGAAGGTAGGAACTAACGAAGGAATGAAGGTAAACAGTAGGAAGAAAGGAAAGAAAGAAGGAAGGATGGGAGGAGGAAGGAAGAAGGTGGAAAGGAAGGAAGAAAGGAAGGAAGAAAGGAAGGAAGAAAGGAAGGAAGAAAGGAAGGAACCATATTCTGAATTTCTTGTTTGTCGTGCTGCAAAGGAAGCATCATTCATCGTCATCATCATTGGAATCTAGGAAGGTCGCTGACGGAACAAGGACCGTCCGTCGATGTCGTCACGAGCGACGTCATCGTTACACGTCTCGCTGCCGAATTGTTGACGTCATTGTCGTACCATATTTGAATTTCTTGTTTGTCGTGCTGCATCTTGATCAGCATCATTCATCGTCATCATCATTGCCATCTATCGTCATCGTCGCTGACGTCACAATCACCGTCCGTCGATGTCGTCACGAGCGACGTCATCGTCACACGTCTCGCTGCCGTCATCTGTTGACGTCATTGTCGTACATTTTGCATTTGTGACTGTTTTCTCTGCTGCTGTCTGAAACTGTCTGTCTGTCTGTCTGTCTGTCTGTCTCTCTCTCTCTCTCTCTCTCTCTCTCTCTCTCTCTCTCTCTCTCTCTCTCTCTGTGCCGATCTCTTTTCTTACCTACCTTACTTCCGTCTTTTTCCTTTGTCCCTCCGTCCTTCGTTCTGCCCGACTCTTCTAGACAGCGATTACATTCCTTTACATTACCTCTGCATTGCATATCGTAGTCGTATTTGGACATTTATATAGCGGTTTCTGATTTTATGACCACTTGGATTTCAACCTGTTGCTCTTCCAACGAATTGAGATTCTCGATTACTATGTCAGTTGAAGTGAACGTCGGCTGACTGTGGATTAGGGGTTTGGAATGGATTGGGTGATTGGATTGGATTGGATTGATTTGAATCGATTTGAATCGATTTGAGCTTATTTAATTAAACTGGTTCAAATAAATTAGATTATTGGAGATAATTGGATTATTGGAGAATTTCCATCGAAATCTAATCTTTTTGATCTATTACAATCTAATCATCTAATGACTTCTATAGCGCCGAACATCTGATATGATTAGATTAGACTAGATTCGTCTGTATGGAATATTGGTCCTATATAATTACAATACAATACATCAGAGGTAAATTGAATGTCATCCTATTCAATAGTAGCCCGGGTTTGTAAAGTACTTTCTATAGCGCAATGGAAGCTTAGCACTAATTAATTGTGAATGAAGGACTTGCTAAAAGTCCCGGTACTTGTTGGTTTTACAGGGTTAGGGTTAGTGTCGTCATTAGAAGACAGATATTAACTGTCGCGAACACATTCCTGTAGGCCTACAGGGGTCTCGTCTAGTTATAATTAAAAGATCTTTTTTGGTGGTCGTAAAACCGATAAGTACCAAAGTCCCTAATCAGTAACCGTATCAGTGAAGGAGTATCGAACCCGTACCCTCCGAGATACAAAGCGAGCGCTCTAACCACCCCATTCGTTTCAATGGAAGCAACGACTTTTTTGGTTCTAGTGTATACGGATCCCATACGTGCACGGTGCACACCTTTTAAATGTTTGCCATTGCTTTTATATTAATTCTCAACTCCGTCGAATCGTCAGGTCACTCCATACGAACGAAAAACTTAGTTACTAAATTAATTTCGACGCGAACAGCAAGGCATCTACGATAATTGCCAAAATAAAGTAGAATGGTAGCTTAACTTGCTACTAGCATTGACATTTTATGTAACTTATAGATTAAAGTACATTTGGGACCTACACATTTTCTGTAGCGACCGTATGGCTTTCGACCCTGCTCAGTTTTCAATGAATTGATCGGGTGAGATCCTTCACCACCGCTGCCCGTTTCAACGGGTTCCTCGCTATTTAATTTCCCCGTGTACGCGGACGTCAGACACCTTTTAAACGCTTGCCGCAGCTCTTATAATAATATTAATTCTCAACTGCGTTTATTCCTGAGCTTTGCAAAGAGATCTCACTGGTGTGTTAATTATCGACTTGACCAGCAAATATAGTAACTGTTGCCAACAAAAATTGGAGTATAGTAGTTGATAACAAGCAATTGCTTGACGTATAGTATCCTATTAGCATTGACTATAGATTAAAGTAAATGAGGGCCCTGTACGTTTTTCCACAGCGACCGAATGACTTCGACCCTGCTCAGTTTTTCAATGAATTGATCGGGTGAGATCCTACACCACCGCTGCCCTTTTGAATGGGCGCCACGCCAATTAAGATCCCTGTGTACGGACCAAAGACCAAAAACACCTTTTAAACGCTTTTCATCGCTCCTATATTAACTCTCAAGTTTGTTTAATCGCTACCTAAGCTGTTGTACACGGCCACAATGGTTTAGTAACGATACATAGTCTTACATTAAGGATCAAAGTAGATAACCATTGACATAATAATAATAAACTTTTCTTTATTGAAGCGCCCGACAAACGCACTGCGCTGTACATTTACATGTTATGCAATTGAAACAACAAATGACAGAAGACATAAATCTTAACCACTAACAGAACAGACAGCCTGCAATACACGGCGCTAATAGCAGCCTACAAAGCATGTCCGCTCTACGGAACTCGAACTCGTACCTCTCGCTCTCTATGCCAGTGTGTTATCCAATGCGCTATCGGCCACACCCCCTCCCTCCCCCATGTCGCTTTTACTAACTTACTTACACTTACAAAGCATGTCCCTTCCTCGCGCTATCAGCGCATCGGGCGACACAGCCTAATCTGTGTCGTTTCTGTTGCGGTAATTTGTTTTACCCGGGAGGGCTGCAAACCCTCCGCGGAACCCTCCTCCTTTACCCGGGCTTGGGACCGGCACAGGTTCCATAGCAGGAACCTAAGGCGGAGTTTTTTAGTTAGGTAAATGTACAAGGTTTTCTATAGCGACCGTATGGCCTCGGCTGAGATCCTTCGCCACCGCTGCCCGTTTGAGTTGGTTGCGTGCATAGTTGTAAAAAAACGTTTTTTTCGTTTTTTATTATTTTCCCAAAACGTCGTTTTTTTCGTTTTTATTTCTCGTGTCGTTTTTTTCCGTTTTTTATTTTTTATGTAACTTTATTTATTTATTTACTGTCTGTTACTATTTGTTTAATTTAATTTTTGTCTGATATCCCTTGCGTTGTCTCCGTCCTTTCGAGGATTCATCTTATTTAGGCGTACGGTATACGTCACTATTTAGTGTCATCAGTTGAGAAATAAACAGCACTGTACAGGAAATAAAATTATTTATAAAAGTTATTTGAATTTCTAATTTATCCAAAATGTTGTCTTTGTACTCAGTAATCTCTGATTGACTGATAAACTGACAGATATTACTCCATATAATAAGTCAGAATTGTAAGTACACCTACAATTTTTAATTAAGTACACTATACTTACAAAGCTTAGTTTTTAATTGCTTATATTATCAGCTTGGATTTATGTGGACTTATGTACACAATTTAAATTTGAAGAGATTTCAATATTTTTAATTTCTCAATTTCTTTTTAAACCAAACTTAGGAAAAAGAAAATAATTGTTGTAGATTACTGTTAGCCTACTTGGTGTTTACTAATAAAGTTATGTTATTTGCTGATTAAAATTAACTTGTGTAATCAAGGTTTTTTATTTTAAAACGCAGTAAAAGATGTAGAAAAGTCAAATTATTTTCTTTTCCGTTTTTCTCGTTTTTTTTTTTTTTTTTCAATAAAACGACGTTTTTTCGTTTTTTATTTTGATTTTACCGTTTTTAACAACTATGGTTGCGTGTATAATTATTAAGGTCCCGTGTATACGGCAGCCCCCCCCTCAAAGTCCGACTCACACCTCAACGTGGTGAGGGGTGGCAACAGTCAGTAGGGAGAGTGCCTGCTGAGGCTATGCCATCAGTGGTGAAGGTCTTGGCTGAAGTACCACCTAGGGCGCCACGCGAGGTGGACAGGCTCAGCAGGAACCCTGAAAAAGCTGGCAAACGTGGGCGGCATTGCCGCCTCTGATACCACAAGATAGCGGATATCAGAGCCAGTCCTAAGCCTGGAACTCTCTTTAAGGGAGAAGTTCGAACGGATGGGTGCAGATACTCCGTTCGTAAAGAAAAAATACGTATAAAATCCAATGCAAGCATTGGACTCCCAACGGGCCTCGGCCCATGGATCTGATGCAAGCGTTGGACACCTACGGGCCTTCGGCCCATGGATCCTGATGATGATGATGATGTATACGGCAGCAGAGAAGAAGACACCTTTTTAACGATTGCCATCGCTCTTATATATAAACATTTTCAACCGCGTTTAATTACTATATTTTAAAACGACCACGTCGCCGTGCCATGTTATTCGTACAGTAACGATACATTTAAAGAATTCATTCATTCGTTCATTCCGAATATTTATATAGCGCCTCTTCAAGAAACCTACTCAGAGGCGCTCCCAGCCCAGCCACGGCTGCAATCATATCAGTAAAAGGGAGAAATAAAATCACTAGTCTATTACAAGGATTTAATGTGAGCTGTGGGCTTGTTGCGACAAGAACAGATTTACAATATCTGTTTTGATATTTTTCAATTTGAAACGCAAATCTGGATCGAGTTCAAGCTTTGGTCTGCATTTGTGTTTGATCGCAAGCATAGCTGAAAACCAGTTTCAAAAAGAAGCGTATAGTGGATGCAGAATAGCAAGGCCTAATCAAAGAAAGATGTGCATAAAGTCCATAAACTCATAGGAAATTTAAATGTTTTTAAATTTTTTCGCGTACCCCTTAGCGACACCTGGCGTACCCCAGGGGTACGCGTACCACATTTTATTATTAATCAAAGGTTTAACGACATCCTATAGCTACAAAGGCTGTTGACGTCTTTAAAGTTGTTGATGTATTTCCGTTCATTTTCTTGTAATGTTCTCACAAATGTTCTTTCTCCTTTCTCGTCCTTGATTCCGTCTCCGATAAGATGCTGACGTATTTAAAGTTTCTGACGATTTAAGTTCATTTTCATATAATTTCTATCAACAGATTTTCTTTTTCTTTTCTTGGCTTTGATTCCGTTTCTGATAAGATGTAGACGTATTTAAAGTTTCTGACGGATTAAGTTCATTTTCCGTATAATGTTAATAACTGTTTTCTCCTCAATCTTATTAACAATATTAACAATATTTGATAGATACATATTATTTGATTTGATACATATTAAAGTATTGTATCTCCGTTATGTTTGGCCCATTGGCTCTTTTTATTGTAATTCTTTTTTAACATCTTTTTCCTTTTTTTCTCCTTTTTCTCCTTTTTTTCTTTTTTTGGTGGCTATTTCAGCTCTTTTTTGGCTATATCAGCTCTTTTTTTGGCTATATCAGCTCTTTTTTGGCTATTTTAGCTCTTTTCAAATATGTTTACAAAGTTATTAACAGTACTTCTTTAAGTTTTCTAAAATAACATGTAATGCTATTTGCAAACAGAAATTCAGCACAGATGTGTAATATATATACATGTATTATATACACATTTTATTTTAACATACATCTATTTACAAGAATGCATGTTAACAATTATTTACATGACAGAATACTTAATTAAACATTTCATTAAACATTTTCCTATGAAACAATGTAATATCATTAGAAAATGCAATGAAATAATGAAATGAAATGAAATGAAATGACCATTAATCACACATATTTTATGTTTATTGGTATTTTAATCATAAGGAATGTGTTCAACTATATGTTTGTAATATATTTGATCTGATACTAATATTTATGACAATAAAGGAAAATATTTCAAATATTCTAAAAGATAAATGTAATAGTTATAAATCAGAATTTATTTTAAAATCTCTGCTTGATGTGGGATGTTTGCAGAGTGCAGTATATAATCTTGTTAAAATCATTAATAAAGGAAAAATACGCGTACCACAGTTTGAGAACCTCTTATTTAATGCCTTGCTCATCTTCTTCTGCTCTTATTTATATTGCCATTGCAAGGCTTAGAAAAGGTGTGTAAGGCACTGCTCTTCTTTTGCTTCTCCAGTCCGGTTTTGTTTCATAATTATGTTTTATGCGTTATGAGTACGGCGTGGAAGAAGTCATTAGATTTTACAAGTAATTAGATTAAATCAGATAAGAGAAGATTCGATTAGATTAAGTGGAAATGTGGAATGTGTTCAAACGACAGATGGCCGATGTCAATGCATAAGTACCTGCCGCTTCCTGTCCCCGTAGTTTAAGGAGTGGCTTTCGAAGTGCAGTAGCCAGGCAGGATTTCGAGGAATTCTAGTCTGTTTGTTCAACGTGCCTCTGAGCCAATACCTTCGAAGCAACGTCCTGTGAACTCAGAGAAGATTGAGATTCAAAGGGAACTCCTTCGAAACCAAACCCCGCAGACTGACAAAAAGCCGTAGACCGTAAACGCGGATTTACCCCCCGCCGTTGACAAATATACTTCTACCGTTGCTTCAAAGAACACGGAACAAGACGCACCGGAACTGCCCAGCACGCATGCGCCGACTGCCGACTGTGTAACGGACGTGACGTTGCGTAGATCCTCGTTTCAAATTGGGACGAAAGACTATAAATAGTTTAAAAGAACCGTTTGATTTGTCGGACAGATATTATAAGATTGGTAGAGCGCTTGTCTTGTAAGACAGAGAGTACGGGTTCGATCCTTCTGCTCCCGTGAGACGGTAACTGTGTAGGAACCTTGAGCAAACACTTTACTCACAACTGCTCAGCGCCATCGATTGATGCTTGGTCATCTAATTGTGGAGCTTAATCATATGGACAATGATGATGATGATGATGATGATGATGATGATGATGATGATGATGATGATGATGATGATGATGATGATGATGATGATGATGATGATGATGATGATGATGATGATGATGATGATGATGATGATGATGATGATGATGATGATGATGATGATGATGACGATGACGATGATGATGATGGTGGTGGTGGTGATGGTGGTGGTGGTGGTGGTGGTGGTGGTGGTGGTGGTGGTGGTGGTGGTGGTGGTGGTGGTGGTGGTGATGATGGTGATGGTGATGGTGATGGTGATGGCGATGGCGATGGCGATGGTGACAATGACAATGACGATGACGATGACGATGACAATAACGATGACGACGATGATGACGATGATGACGATGATGATGATGATGGTGATGATGGTGATAATGATAATAATAATAATAATAACAACCCCATCGACAATAGTAATATTCAAGTCCCTGAGGGATCATGTTTACCTCGGGGCAAAAGAATAATAATAATAATAATATTAATATATATATAATAATATATATACGGTCCACCTATAATAACTTGCTGTTGCATTTCGAGGCACCTTTACGCAATTGACCGGTGAGGATGACCGTTAACTCCAGAACGAAAACGCTCTTCATGTAGTTTCTTAGAGCCTGAGGGATTATTTCTACCTCGGGCGGAAAAAAAAAAAATAATAATAATAATAATAATAATAATAATAATAATAATAATAATAATAATAATAATAATAATAATAATAATAATTATAATAAACACTAAGATATAAATTCTGTGATTTGAAACTCGTTATTGCTTAGACACCTTTACAAGGTTGTTCGTGACTGCAATAATTTCCGCGAAATGCAAACAATGTACGTTAATCAAAGCTCTGATAGCAAAGATGAGTGAGGCATGCACGCTGATAATGTGTCTTTATGACAATGTCGCTAAATAGTAACTAACACAAGGTAAATTCTTACCCTTAGTAACTTATTTTATAGGCTTACTTCTACGGTCCAACTATAACTTGCAACAACAACAACTAGTAGAATTATAATTAGGGTTATAGTTATATATTCTAATAAGCATAAGAATTATGATTATTATTATAAATATAGTAATGACTATAATTATTATTATAATTATAGTAATGACTATAATAATAATGCTTATTTTAACAACTATTGCTATAACTCGCGCTATTATGTTATCTTGGCCATTGCAGTTTCTGCCCGTTCTCTTAAGACTTTTCTTTTTTCAAGGGGTGGTTTTCTGTTTAACGACTAGCTGTGTGGTAACAAAGACCATTAACGTCGCCCTCCTCCTTTATCCAGGCTTGGGACTGGCACTGTCAGAAAGCGAACAGTGGCGGAGTTCTTTTTCAAGGGGTTCTTCACACTGGGAGTGCCTATGATTAGGCTGTACTGTGAGAGGCGCTATAAAAGTCCGTAAATAGAATAGAATAGAATAGAAGAATAGAATAGAATAGAATAGAATAGAATAGAATAGAATAGAATAGAATAGAATAGAATTATAGCTAGAATTATAATTATAATAACACTGAAAGCATCAACCGACGGCTCACCAAAATCAATCCACATTCAGGTCAGCACCCCAGATAGTATTGCCTATACTCCCTTTATACAGGGAGCAACGAAGGCAACGATTTGCATCGATCAAACGCTTCGTTCTAAACCTGCAGGTGTTAACCTTTTAACCCCTGCTGCAACTCTGCGACCTTTCTTCAACCAATCACTCAATCGTGTCCGAATAAATCATTTATGCGTGTCCAACGTATTTGCCCCCCCCCCCTCCAGGGGCCGTCAGTCCCCCTGCGACCGTTCATCGATTAACCAGCTGCATACCCATCGATTCCCGATATCCAGGCGATGTGCCTGCCGCTGATCCTCCCCTTCCAGTTTGACGGAGGACGGAAGGAAGGAAGGAAATGCCGACCGGATGAGTCCGATAAGGATTCCGCAAATCGCATCTCATTGCGCTATACAAAAAGTGATGCGCTGAAATAGTATATGCGATGTAATGAGATGCGACGCGAGGTCGCATTATCCCACGTGTTGCAGTGCAATGTTCTCTGTATTCCTTCAGTCTGAACGGACTGATCTTGTGTAATTGCAATTATTGTAATTAGCAACTTCTATTGCGCCGGTGTCTAATGCACAAGGCATCAACCGATTGCACACCAACGCCAAACCGTAATGAAGTGGAAACCGAGAGGAATTCGAGAAGATCAATGCATTCGTGAACGCAATTAACATATGGCGTCAGTGGTCACTATCTTAAAGGTGTTTACAGAGATGCGTTACCTTACTAGTGTTAGCGACATCTTGTTGCTCTTAACCGGCATTTTAATAGTTTGACCTGACTGATAATAAGCTGCGAACTGTAAAAAAAATTCCTATCGATGTTAACAGCATTTGATGCCATAAAAAGTAGTCAAACTGTTTGTTTGATAAAATCCAATCGTCGACTTACAAGTCGATACTACAAACACTGCAAAGTTTAATGCGCTTTTCGACACCTTTAAAATGGTTTTCATCAACTCTATAAATTTCTGAAGCGCCTTAAATTATCAAGTGAGTTATAAATCCCGAGTTGCAGTATGCCAAATTAATTTATGTAATGTGCCAAAATAATTATGTCGACGGCAACCGCCTCCGTTGTCATAAGCTGTCGTAATTGGATTAGTAACTTCCATCGCCGGTGTCTAATGCACAAGGCATGGTACTGATGATGCGCCAACAGCAAGCCGTAATGAGGTAAGTACCCATAAGGTCAGTCCGTAAGACAAAGAGCCAGTCAAATGCTGGATAAGCAATTTGAAAGTTGAGAACGAAATGATCACAAGCGACTGAGCAGAACAGAGCAGGTACACGGGGAGAGTTGTATATGATTGTACGCACATGCATGTATATGTGTATATGTGTATATGTGTATGTATGCCAAAGTGTGTGTCTGCATGTAGCGTCTTACAAAAGTGCTGCACCCAGGCAGTCTCAGAGGGTGAAGTTCGATAAGAACAGAGTGTTCACCACTAAGCAAAGAAATTGCACCGCTGATGGCGCACACAAAACCTGATAGCCGCACATCAGCGCCCAGTCAATATACAGAAGATCAGTCCTATATCCAGATACTAATTACGATGCAGAGTGTAATGCGCTTTAAGACACCTATTAAAACTGTTCTCATCATTACTCTATATATTTGTGAAGCGCGTTTGGTTTTTAAATATTATTACTATTATTATTATTGCTACTAATAATAAATGATAATAGTCGTACACGTATAGATAGTGTAGAAATGCCGCTGCTTTAATGCGCTTCAAATGAACTTTAAACTGGTTCGAGGTGTATAAAATAATCGCCGAGTTGAACTGAGCCACTGCTGTGCTCAGGTGGTAATTCTAATTGTAATTAATAACTTCTATTGCGCCGGTATCTAATTAACAAGGTGTCAACCGATGGCACACCAAAACCAAGCCGTAATCAGGTCAATATTCGGAAGATCAGTCCGTAAGAAAGAGAGGCAGTCTATGGTGGATAAGCAATTTTAAGAAGTAAGTCTCTAACTTTGCCACTGCTCGTACTCTCGCAGAGCCAGCCCCAAGCATGGAGAAAGGAGGACGCTAACGCTAATGACGTTTGTTGTTACACAAGTGTCGTTAATTAAACAGCAATGCCACAAGCGACTGAGCCCAACGGACAGACGCGAGGGGAGCCAGATGTTGAACAGAACGGACAAACACACGGAGAGAGTTTTCCAAAAACTAGGTCCAGCAACTACAAAACTCGTTTACAAAAAACATTTCTATTTTTAGATGTGATCAGAGAAAGATAACCAGATGAACTCATTGAATAATGATACGTCTGGTGACTAAGGATTGCGTTGAATTAAGTATTGTGTTAGACCAGTATAAATGCTGAGCTGATACGGTTTGTGGTTGGAGTGCCATCGGTTGATCCTTTGTGCAATATACACCGACACTGTAGAGATTACAATAATAACTAGGGACTGTAATGCATTGTAAACCAGTGTAATGTGAAGTCTGGTGGTATGAACAATCTGATTAAGTTCGTGAACATTGCTCCCTTGGCGAGTTGGAGACAGCGTCTATACATATGAATATTCTTGTTGCCATATCTTAATTAATTGGAGATTCTTCGAATGCGCTCTTTACATGTAGACAGTAGACACCCAATCCCATATACACCTTCTACCCTTGTTCTTCAACACGCCTTCAAGAACTGTTATAGAACTTCTAGGGGAATGTTTTAAGTCGCTACAGATAGCAATATGTATGGCTTGAACAAGGGGACTGTTTTATAGTTAGCTATAGCGTGAACTAAGGAAATGTTTAAGTCGCTATAGATAGCCGTAGTGTGTCACTTGTGAATGTTTTAAGGCTCTATAGTTAGCTATAGTGTGTCACTAGGATGTTTCAAGTCGCTGTAGTGTGTCATTGTTTGTTCCTAGTTTTCTTCGTCCGTGTTCCTAGTTCTCTCATAGAAATTCTGTTGGGCTTTCTGCCAATTTTTTTAGTATATTGTTATTCAATTTCTGAAGATATTTTATAATTTTGTTTCCGTCTAGCTTATATTAGACTAGCAATTTCCTAGATGCATCTTTTTCGTTGAATCGAAGCTCTGTCGACAGAGAGTATTTTGTTCCTAAGCAATAACTGAAAAAAATCAATAATTGGACAAATATATTAGTTTGCATTGCAGCATATTTGATTACTTTACTTTACATGGCCGTATACTACATTGCATTACATAACGTTACTTTACATTACTTTATTTTTACATTGTATTATTATTACATTACCTTATGTTGCTTTACATTACGTTGCAGTAGGTTGCATTTCGGTATATTACATTACTCGACTTTACATCACAGTATATTAGACTACAATATATTACATTACTTTACTTTACATATTAGTATATTGTGTTACTTTACTTACATTGCGGTATATTACACAGCAGTATAGTACACTGCAGTATATTACATTACTTTACTTTACATCGCAGTATATTACATTGCAGTTCATCACATCACATTACAATGCTTTACATTGGATCACATTGTTGTCTCGTCGCAGACAATGACCGTCACGGGTGTCCTGAAGACAGCTCGGCTCCTGCGGTTGTTACGAGTGGCTCGGCGTATCGACCAGTACTCGGAGTACGGAGCAGCGGTACTTCTCCTGCTCATGGCTACGTTCACCCTGATCGCCCATTGGCTGGCCTGCCTCTTCTACGCAATGACCCACGTCGAGATCGACGGTCGAATTGGCTGGCTTAACAAACTGGCCAACGATTCCAACATGCCGTATTCGTTCAATGATTCGCTGACCGCTGGCGGACCGGATATCCGGTCAAAGTATATTACGTCATTGTACTTCACGTTTACGATTCTGACGAGTGTTGGGTTCGGAAATGTTGCCCCGGTTACGAATTGCGAGAAGATCTTCACGATATTTGCCATGATGGTCGGCTGTAAGTGGAACACGTTCTTTATGCTATTATTATTATTATTATCATCATCATCATCATTGTTATTATTTCCGCCATCTTAGGACGGACAAACGTCTACTTTAGAATAATTATAAGAATAATCTCCAATACTTCTAAAGTGCCACACTAATATAAGCCAATAATAATAATACCAGATTATTCACGAGCACCGCGTCGAGCCAGAGGGTTTGTTTCAGGGGAGGGAGGGAGGGAATACATCATGAAGGTAATTCAGTCCGTCTTGACAGCAAACGTCTAGCTTAGAATAATTAAACAGTAATTCTCGTGAAGTCTTTTCACTAAATAATTATATCATTGCATGATAATTACGTTTCCCAAGTTGTCAACTTCATTCAAAGCTTTAGCTATAAATATCCTGTTTGGTAAAATGAACGTAATCGTAATCGTAATCTCCACACTTCCAAAGAGTAGCTCGAAAGTCAAGCGCAGGGCATCAGTTTATTCACGAGCGCTGCGTAGAGTCAGAGGGGTTGTCCAAAAGCGTTGTCCGAAGTGTGGCACGGTGGTCGAATGGTTAGAGCGGTTGACCTGTAACGCGGAGAGTACGGGTTCGATCCTCGTCCGGGGCGGTTACTGTGTAGGGACCGTGAGCAAGGCCTTCGCGCATAATTGCTCTACAATATAATAATCTGCGCCGCCGTGGCATGTGCGCTTCTGAGCTTTGGACCACCTTTGGAAGAAGGGCGATATCAAAGGCAGTTGTATTGTATTGTATTGTAAATCGTAATGGGTTGTAATGTTCTTTCAGCGTTGATGAGCGCCGCCATCTTTGGCAACGTGTCGTCGATTATGTTGCGCCTTTATCGCGGAACACAGGAGTACCACGAGATGCTGACGAGCATCAAGGAGTTCGTGAAGTTCCACTACATTCCGAAGCAGTTGGCCAATCGCCTGGTTGAGTCCTACCAACACACACGATCCTTCACGAACGGGGTCGACATGAACAGCGTAAGTTGGTTGGCTGGCTTTCTATTTAATGACGCTGTATGATAACAAACATGGTTGGTGTCGCCCTCCTCTTTAAACCAGGCTTCGGACTGGCACTTTCAGAATCCGAGCGGGGGCGGAGTTAACCCTGTCACTTGGAACCAGAGTTAAACAACATCTTATGACAAGAAAGGCCATTGACGTTGATAAATTTTTCCGAAAAGTTCTCACCGATCGTATGACATAATACAGTATAGTTTGCTGCGTTCAACTAATATTTCACACGCGATGATGGCATACTTAAGAAGATTAGAGCAACATAAAAGAGGTGTCCAGTATCAGCAGGCATTATTAAGGTTCCAACAGTTGAGCGGCAAATTGTGGCGTGAACTGAAATTGATGTCGACAGAAATTGTTTTGAAAAGTTCACATCGTTCGCATGTGATAAGCTCCATAATTGCAGTGTAAAGGACTCTAATACTACACAGATACTCAGTTATTGTCGAGGAAGTGCAGACGTGGATGTCTTCCAACCGGCTGAGGCTGAACCCGGACAAAACTGAATTCATATGGCTGGGCACGGAACAGGCACGTTCAAGAATTGACACTGAGGCGATTGAAGCGGCAATTCCTAACTGGAAAGTACAACGCGTTGTCCGGGACCTCGGAGTGCTTCTGGATGAACATGTCAATTCCCTCTGTAGGTCTTGCTTCTATGTCAACTACGCCAGATTAGAGTCATACGGCGAAATCTATCATTTGACGCCGTTATGACTCTTGTCCACTCCTTTCTGCTGCGCGCCTGGACTTTGCCGGGTTTGCCAAGTTCCGGATACGACAGGTTCAATCCGTTCTCAACTGCGCCGCCCGAGTCGTCGCTAAGCTGCCTAAATTCTCACATATTTCTATCTATGTGCGAGACACGTTGCACTGGCTCCCGGTTGAGGACAGGATAACTTTCAAGGTCATCCTCATGGGACGAACATCAATGATCGGTGCAGCCCCAGGGTACATCAGTGAGCTCTGTGTTCCCGTCTCCAGCCAGCCAGGTAGTCGATCCTTACGCTCTGCAGGTCGTGGGAACTTGATGGTCCTACACTCCCGTTCATCGCTGCGGGCGCACCGTGCCTTTTCATGTATTGGACTTCACACGGGAACAGCCTTCCAGTAACAATTCGTAACATTGCACCGCATGCAGCTCAGGAAACATTTTCTAAACTTCTTAAGTCGCATCAGTTTAGATCTGTTGGGTAGCGCCTTCGTGAGTTTCTTGTAAGGCGCTATATAAATGGCCACATACTTACGTAAATACATACATACATGCCAACTATTGTTAAGCTTAAACTGTCTAAACGTTTTTGACTACGGCATTAAATATAATTGAGGGTCACTTTCACTTATAGGTAGAATATCACGCTTAAAAGAGGTGTGTAATTATTTTGAACAGTTTTCCATAACCTTCAGATGATAGGCAATATGGCGTAATTTCAATTCTTCCACTCTCCATTTTCAGAAGTCCCAAGATCTTGGCACAAAAATACCAAGAGTGTAAAAAAATCCCAAGTAACTGAAAAGGAAAAATTGTTATGAAATACTGAATGTTTTCGCAATCACAATTATTCACAAAAACGTCGAGCTAGGAACTGGCAAAGAAAAATCGGAGCATAACATTGAATTAACAATTACAATGCTTACAAGTTGCAGTAATAATAAACGTCTTTCATAAACAGCCACTGAGCGAGACCTTTCTATTCTGATTCGCTATAACTGTTGGAAAGTCCGGTAGCAACACGCCACTGAGCGAGACCTTTCTATTCTGATTCGCTATAACTGTTAGCAACACGCCACTGAGCGAGACCTTTCTATTCTGATTCGCTATAACTGTTGGAAATTCCGGTAGCAACACGCCACTGAGCGAGACCTTTCTATTCTGATTCGCTATCACTGTTGGAAAGTCCGGTAGCAACACGCCACTGAGCGAGACCTTTCTATTCTGATTCGCTATAACTGTTGGAAAGTCCGGTAGCAACACTGATTGTTTCTGACCGCCGAATTTAGTAAAGAAATCCCCAGATTGTTATGCAGAATCCCCAAATCCAAAGTAGATGACTTAAATCCCAAGATATTTGGGGAAAATCCCACGGAGTGGAGTCACTGTGATACTGATTCATTACTAAGCATATCGCACTAAAAAAGAATTCATAGTATCTGAGAACCATAATTTAAAGGTGTCGAAGCAGAACTTTTCAATGTCAATCAGTCAAATTCGTTTATTCAAAATCAAGTCGGCAATATCGCAACTTGATACAACAGTTGTACAGTCATACAAGTAAGCTTAAGTAAACGTATTATTCAGCAAATGTTTTGAAATGAGACTCGTGAAACAATGTTCCGATCACCTTTGGCAGGGAGCTAATATCCATGTGGCCGTGAGCGTAGCTCACACGGCGTCTGAGAGTAATAAGGGGGAAATAGTCTATGCAAAACATGTTCAGTGTTTGACCAAATCGCAGTGAATAGTCGAAAGTCACTAATATTCATTGTTTAACGACATAAAGTAATACTGGTAAAAAGTCTATGATCATAGGCGTATTTATGGGTGGTTTTACGGGTTCAACCCCCCCACCCCCAATAAGTTTCCAACAAAAATTTTATATGCTTTTACATGGGAAATACCCAAAAACCTTAGTTTTTGCGACCATCTCCAATGGAAACCCCCGAAATCTTAAGACCCTCCAAAACATTTTTCTGGCTACGCCCATGTCTGTGATACACGTACTGCGACAATGTGTTATTTGAGGCAGATTAAACAATATTTTGCTGTAATTGGCATATAACAGAAATTTTAATTGTAACATAATATTCTTGATTAACATTCTTAATTTACAAGAGATTCTTCGTCCAGTTCTTCAGATTTTAATGCAACTTTAGTTACAAGTTACTATACATGTAATTATGACACGAAATTCTTATTCTACTTTAGCATTTTCCAGAAGCAACACATTAAATCAAAAACACTGAGAAAGGAAGCATACTTATAGTTAAGTGTTCAGGCTTAAAAGGGGTGTGCAAATATCACCAAAAGATAGGCAACAATACTTTCTTTACGTCTTATGAGTTATGACCTTAATTTCAAGTTCAACCTCATCTTGCATGGTTACTTGTGTTGTAGGGAGACCTATAGTATACAGTGACTGACATGCGTCTATATATATATATATATATATATATATATATATATATATATATATATATATATATATATATATATATATATATTTGGTATTGCGAGATTAGATTAAGAATAGCCTGAAAGACAATTACGACTATAGAGCCGTGCAAACATTAAACCCAATGCGTTGTTTTGCATTGGTAAATTTCCTCTTAGAGGCAGACTAGATGAGTTTGTATTTTTTAATTATTGGTGCCTTTGGGCAACCCCTCTGACATGCCGCAGCATTTGTGAATAGGCTGCTGTCCTACGATAACCCTTTGAGATTACCATTCGACGTCCAATACTGCACCGTGCGCTTGTCTTTTAGACTCCAAGAACAAGCCGGTTCATTGATTGTAGGCATTGACATGCACTGTAATAGCGTGTCATATTTGATCAATACTAGAGTTGGTCATGCGCGGAATTTGCTCGATAATTCCAGTCCTTCCGACTTCCAATGCCACCCAGTCTCTGTTTCCCAATAATTCTCTTTCGCCGTCTGAACGCTATTTGTACGATTGCTATCTAAGCCTCTTGCGCCGCCAATGGATTCTCCGATCTTACGGATGTACGGGCGCTGTAGTTAGAAAAGCGAGTAGAGTCCTTGGAGTGGGACTGATCTTTCAGCCATGAAGGCTCTACGACCAAATGGTCGACTGCTGAAGAATGTGCTTCGTCACAGATCTCGTGGCCGAGGGATTACGGACGCTGCATCTCGTACAGGGTCGGATTAAGACTTCCGGTGGCCCTAAGCCCCTAACCCCTAACCCAAAAGCAAAGTCAATTACCAAATTACGGGTATCTGAACACAAAGTTCTAAACATACATGTACATGATTAGCTGTTTTTTCTAATGAAATATAGGTTTGTACAGACTGTGAGTGTGATTCTGTGACTAAGGTCAATATTCAGTAAGTATATAGTAGGCTAACTAAAACTTACTAGAACTGAAAAACGCTTAAGGGTAAAGCGCTAAATTATTTAAAATGATACAAAATTAGGAATTTCCTACAACAATTTTTTATTTAGTTTCTCCGGAATTTGGGTCCCTCACTCCCTCAAAACATTGTGGAACTAGTTGGGCTCTAAGCCATGGTTTAGTTGGCTGATGCACTGATCTTCTACCATCTGCGAGGGAGTAACGGACAGTGCAAGTTGGGCTGCGAGCTTCGTCGTCTATAGTCGGCCCCCCTTTCTCCGACGCTACGTGGTTCAGGAACTCTGAACTTGCTGACAACTCTTGATGGAATTCGAGCGGTTTGGCTATAGCCTACGTGTCTGCGAGAGTCCACCCGTGGCGACTCTTCTAGCTACCTGAGCACTGTTCGTCTGTTAACGAACTCCCTTTCTCAATAACTTTAATTGCCGAAATGTTAATGAGCTTGTTTCTCAACGAAAACAGAAAAACAAACTTCGATTTCATTTTTTCATATCTACCGAGAACAGCATTACGCTAAAAGTAAAATTGTTATATGGAACGTAATATTTAAACCTAAAGACCTTAGACCTAAAAAAGCACTTCACGCACGGTCCTTGAAGCGGCCACGTGTTTTCAATTACGGTTCGGAACAACATCTGCAAGACTGCAACTATCATTTAGTGTCGACCAAAATCAGAGGAAAATCGTTTGCACGGAACTCATCTACTGCAGAAAAAACCACCGGAGACGTTAAATAACCCGCATAAAAGGCTTTATTTTGTGCCGCAATAGTGTTTACCATCGGCAAATGGCGTCCCAAAAACCTTCGACGACGGCCATGTTTGAACGAGCTTGTCTCGGTTATTATAGCCGCAGGATGGGACGCTACGCTTTGGCGCCATCTATTAACGGCCGGCGGGCAAACAATTGCTTTCATCAATCTGTCAGTGTGAAGCGATTTTATGTCCCAATTAATTGCGAGCCCTTGCAGCTGAAACGATCTACGAGTGCTGACCTTTTTATGCTGCGCCGTTTACTGACGCAGACAATCGAAAAACGGACGCTATTTTTAGAGATAAGAATAGATTGCTTAGAGTGCTATCAGAGGCTTTTGAGGCGCACTCGTCCAGTTTCTACGATGCTCTTTAGCCTTTGAGCTTTGCTAATTGCTCTTGTAGATTGTTTGGAAATGAAAGTAAGTAAATAAGCAACACAGCTGCGTTTTACAAGTTGCTGAAGTCTAATCAACATTAACGTGGCTGGACTGGGAGCGCCTCTGAGTAGGTTTTTTCAGAGGACGCTTCATTAAACTCTTTTCAATGAATGAATTAATGAATTAAATAAGTAAGTAAGCAGCCAAGCAAGCAAGTAAGTAAGCAAGTAAGTAAGTGAGCAACCTTTATCTCCATCTGAATAGCGTACATGCATGCACTGTTACCGAGTGAACAAAATTTTCTTATTTTACAATTTTCTTATTTTATACAAATGATTAATAGTAATTATAATCTTCTACATCTTATAGCATCCGTACAGCTGTAGGCACATTTCAGCACGGTCTGATATTCACGAGATATGCTTCCTACATGCTCCTAACGTGATTTCTCAATTTTCTGACGGACCCTTACTACCTGTATATAGCATTATAATTTGCATTACCATATGAACAGCATAAATCATGCGACGTCCGTGTTTTTGTTCGTCTTTCTCCAGGTATTGAAGAGCTTCCCAGAGTGTCTACAGGCAGACATCTGCCTCCATCTGAATCGCAATCTGCTGAGCACCTGTCCCGCCTTCTCCCACGCCAGTCCAGGTAATTATGAGTCACCCGGTGACGTCACATCCGCTTCCGTTGTCGACGGAGGCAGCCGATTTCTATTCGACCACGTGGTTCCAATCAATTTCGCCAGACTAATAATACGTCGTCCCGTTTCATGGTGATGTTCAAACGAAAGGGTTAATCGCACGGGACCCGATAAAGGTTCGACCGTTAGACGACGCAATGCGACGTTGTATGGGCCCCCTAATGTAAATTATGAAATGCGATATAATTAAATGTAATTTTAAGTGATGCGTGGTAATGTGAAGTAATTACTCTGATGTAGTTATGTGATGTATAATGCGGTTTTAGGCGAACAAACGTTCCAACACACCGAGTGCTGTACGTTTTGATTGATTGACCAGATCGGATAAGAATTGATGCATGAAACCTGAACGCTCGGAATAGCTTTAGTCACTGACGTCTTGTGAAAAACAATGAACGAATATGAATGAATGAATGAACGAACGAACGAACGAATGTTAATGAATTAATAAATAACGATTCTATGGAAGTCATTAACGTAGCGTAGCAAGGGCTTAAAGTGGTTCAGAAACGTGTAGTCTCTTAAAAGGGTTTTTTAAGAGTTTTAAAAGGGTTTCTTAAACCACTGCAACGCTAGAACGCTTATTAGCCCATCCCGCCTATATTAGCTTTCTTCTAAAAGCTGTGATAGTATAGTGTCCCCTGAGAAAGTACTATCATCCAAACCATTCCATTCTTCTTTGCACTTTTTCGAGTTGTTCCATGTCATATTTGTGGCAGGCCATACCTAAATCGGTATTATGTCGCAGACTACATAGGCCTAATAGAGTAATAGGCCCGAAACTTACGAAAATATTGGTTTTGGTGTGTGGAGTCACATTATTTTCAGGTATGGATTCCACGCTTCTGTGAATCTGATCTGTGTTTATCTACACGTGATTTCTATTCTTACCGCACCCCGTAGAGTTTACTGGCGCCACATTTATTAAAACCCTCGCTTATTAACTGCAAAAGGAGATCGTTGCCATGACAACAGATCGGAAATGACGAGGCATATTCTGTCTGATAATTCGGTCTAATTTTCTGCCGCTGGGAATCGCGGCTATTAAAATTTGGGACGCTCTTCTGCCGGACAACAGATGTCGCATCTGAGCCGTTTTCAGAAACGCGTGTTACAGCAGAGCGACCCACTCCAGTTGTTTTGGAGGACACTCCGTTATAAACACTGCCTTGAATTTGTTGAAGTATTTGAAATGAAAGTGAAAGGTATATTTGTGTTGGGATGCAGTACTACACAGAATAATGCATAGAGTTGAGCATTGTACAGTCCGTACAATACATTACGTTACATAACATTACAATACATTACAAACATTGCATTAATACATGCATTAATGTTCAGTAAATGCAATACACTCAATACATTTCAGTAAAATATCATACTCACTACATGATATCAATCATTGCAATTAATACTATAAATATAACACTGTGCTATACAATTAAATCAACACAATACTGTATTGTCCTCATGCACACATACATATATTATCTATGTATGTATGTATACATTCATGTGCTCTTCTGAATGTATGTATGCATACACCGAGCCGTATGCTATGCTATTGTTTGCTATGGGATGCTATGATATGCTACATTATCCTATGCTGTCCTCCGTGTTACAGGCCGGGCGCCCTAACCAATCGGACACTGTGCCACATGCTATGCTATACTTTGCTATGCTATGTTTTACTCGGCTTAGCTATGATATGTTAAGCTATGCTATGCTATAATATGATATGCAATGCTATGCTATGATATGCTATGCTATGATATGCTATATTGTCCTATCATACTCCTATGCTATTTTTGCAGGTTGTTTGCGATCGTTATCGCTGAGGTTTAAGTCGACGCATGCGCCACCTGGTGATACATTGGTTCATCCTGGCGACATACTCGACTCCATCTACTTCATAGCTCGAGGGTCCATAGAGATACTCTACGATGACATCGTCACCGCCATATTGGGTAAAACTACACATCCACACACACGGTCGCACGCAGACGAGCATGCATACACACACTCACAGGCACACTCAGAGGCACACTCACAAAGACAAGCACACATACACATGCCTATGCGTCTATTTTAAACACGACCTGCAAGAGATCGATTAACAATGATAACGATAACGATAACAAATGAAACAACACTAATAATAATAATAATAATAATAATAATAATAATAATAATAATAATAATAATAATAATAATAATAATAATAATAATAATAATAATAATAATAATAATAATAATAATAATAATTTCTCCGGATAATAGTTTTGATAGCCTGAGGGATTAGTACTACCTCGGGTAAAAAAATAATAATAATAATCATAATAATAAAGATTTATCTTGACATGATTGTAAACCTCTCCATAGACACCCATTAAACAAAAACTCCAGCGCTATATATAGACCAACTGCGATAAAAATAGTGAGATACTTCGTCTGCGCACCAATTTACAGTTCGTTTAACAGTAACAAGAACGATTTTCTTTACAAAAGATCGAAAAAACATAACTTAACAACAACAACAACAACAACAACAACAACAACAACAACAACAACAACAACAACAACAACAACAACAACAACAACAACAACAACAACAACAACAACAACAACAATAATAATACGTCGCTGAATTAATTCTTTGAATGAATGAGCGAACGAACGAATGATTAAAGTTTATGAATGAACAAAATTTATGAACGTGCGAACAATAATAATAATAATAATACGACGCTGAATAAATTGTTTGAATGAATGAATGAATGAATGAATGAATTAATGAATGAATGAATGAATGAATGAATGAATGAATGAATGAATGAATGAATGAATGAATGAACGAAGGAACGAATGATTAAAGTTTATGAATGAACAAATGAACGAGCGGACACGCGACTCAAAGAAGAAATGATCTAACAATTGAATGAACGAAAGAATGATTGAACGAACAAAAGGCTGAATGGATGAACAACAGAACAAGTGAACTATATAGGCGCACAATAAATGCCATATTTGTCGTCGTACAGGTAAGGATGACATCTTTGGTGAGGACATAAAGAAGTCTTACTTCGATGAGACTCGTAAGTCTGGGAAGTCTGGCTACACGGTCCGCGCCATATCCTACAGCGATATGCATCGCATTTCCATAGACGACCTTCAGGCCATCATGGAATCATATCCGGAGTTCGTTGGCCAGTTCCTTCACAACTTCGGAGTGACCTTTAACCTTCGAGAGGTGAACTTTAACCTTGTATACGACTATGCTCTTTTCTGCTCCGTGTCTGCCCATGCCCTGGCAGTGCCAGTCCAAAGTCTGGAGAAAGGAGGAGGGAGAGGTCAAAGCTCTAGCAGCTAGGCCTATAAGATGTTGAACTGGCTATTACAAAGTCCGTTTTCTACCTACTGCAATCGAAGTAATTAAATTTTTGTTCCGCTACCTAACCAACACTGCAGTATCTTATAGTCTTACTAATATAGTTACTATGGCATTCTTATCTATATCTCATCCACCGCATCTTACCAGCCATATCTCACACACCCTATCTTACCAGCCATACCTCACAAACCGTATCTTACCATCTATTATACCTCACCCACTTTATGTCGGATGGTGATTGGCAGGATGTACATACAACGCCTTGCAAGGAGACGGATGAAGTGATGCGATTTCTGCAGCTGAGGCGTCGGAAGTCTTACCTGCCTGAAGACAACTGTTCGACGCATAAAGGTAAACTTATTCTGCACATTATAAGATACTGAGCAAGACCTTTGCTTTATGCAGAGGCTTTTGCTTTCTGATCGAGATGCGCTATTTAAATTAGAAGTTTTTATTGTTGTGATTCGTATATAACTGATATTGAACACAATGTGCGTCAACAGAGCTAAGAATAGTAGGCGGTTCTTTAAATATGTATGTATTTATGTATGTATGCATGCATGTATGTATGTAGGTGTGCATGCATGCATGCATGGGTGGATGTAGGCCTGTATTTATGCATGTTACATATGTATGTTTACATGTTTGCATGCTTGTATGCATGTTTTGTACGAATGTATGTATGTATGTACGTATGTATGTATGTATGTATGTATGTATGTATGTATGTATGTATGTATGTATGTATGTATGTATGTATGTATGTATGTATGTATGTATGTATGTATGTATGTATGTATGTATATTTGTATCTATCTATCTATCTATCTATCTATCTATGTATGTATGTGTGTCTGTGTGTACAATTGAAGTTACGGTGGCGCAGATGAGCCAGGCGTCGTCATCATTACGTCATCAGTCTTCCTCCGTCCATGAGCGAACGAATAGTTCGTTCGAGATCTCAGGCGATGACGAACAATCGTCGTCTATAGTGGAACTGTCGCCAGAGAGAGCGACGATCAACGTCTCCGACAACAGCTACTTCGGCGGACAGCTGAAGGTCCGAAGACCAGCAAAGACGAAGGCCACAGGTTGGCACGTTCTTAATATCTGCTAAATGCACAGCATCCTAATTTAACCATTTTGGTGATGATGATGATGATTCCATTTGTTTAACGACATCCTTTGGCTACTATGGTCGTCGACGTCTTTGTGTTTCTATTGTATCTCCGTTCTGTTTGGCCCATTGGCTCTTTTTAGTGTAATCCTCTTTTTTTCTTGTATTTTTAGATCTCTTTTCCTTTTTTCCGTGTCCTTCTTTTTTGTGGCTATTGGATTGGATCCAGAGTTTAACGGCAGCTTATGACAACATAGGCCGTTGCCGCCGACAAAGATTATTTTTCGCATAATAGAGCTCAAAATTTACTGCATTCCAAGCCTATATTGCATTGTTTTACAACGTTTTAAAGGTGTCTAAGCCGTGCTCTTAATAATTATCTGCTAAATGCACACCGTTC
Organism: Aporrectodea caliginosa; assembly: GCA_020284085.1. Lineage (NCBI taxonomy): Eukaryota > Metazoa > Annelida > Clitellata > Crassiclitellata > Lumbricidae > Aporrectodea > Aporrectodea caliginosa. The sequence goes on from JACEVL010000008.1 coordinate 2,960,100, forward strand.
TTTGTACACTAGTAACCGATAGCCAGTTGGTTATAGCGCTCACTTTAGACACCTTTAAAACGTTGTCAACTGATGCTGTATATGTCTGGAACACAGCAGCCAACAATTAAATCTTTGTTCAGATTTGTGCATGTTTGTTTTGTTTCTGCCTTCGGGCGCAATAAAGTACTGAATAATTATTGGTTAATGCTCTGTGTTTACATACATCTCCGCCACTGATCGTACTCTGGCAGTGCTAGTACCAAGCCTGCATGGGTAAAGGATAAGGATGACGCTAATGGATCCTGAGTGGCCGAGTGGGTTGGTAGCCTGCTCGTCACACCGGCGCCCCGGGTTTGCTTCCCGGTCGGGTCGGTTTATCAGAGATTAATTTCTCGGATCTTTACTGCGGGTGGCTCGGTCGCATTATAAACGTGGAGTACAATACAACACACAATACAACACATCACAATACAACTGGGGCGCGGTGGTTTAGGGGTATGTTCGGTGCCTTGCAGCTGGAGGGTTGCGGGTTCGAATCCACCTCAAAAGTCGCTGCGTAGGGACCCTGAGCAAGTCCTTCACTCGCAATTGCTCATGCGCTTCGGTGTGAAACTCCGATTCAGCGTTCGCGCAGTAGTCGGGAGCGCCTCTGAATGGGAAATCTGGTAGGGGCGCTATAACAAGTGTTCAAATACAATACAATACAATAATGGTCTTTGTTATAATACAATGTCGTTAAACTGAAACTAATTTAGACACCTTTAAAACGTGATCAAACGATTGTATATAGATCTGGGAATTGAATCGCTAAATAATTGTATGATAGCTGCTGGTTCCTAGACAACGTGAGATGAACTATGTCGTGTTGCTTAAAAATTAATATTAAGTAAGTTAGAAAGTAAGTACGTGCTTATTGAAAGCACTGCGGGAACATCGGATAGAATATTAAATCACAAAATCACAAAAATCACAAATCACAAAAAATCATAAAATACAATAAAACAGACATCTGTGGATCTATGAGAGTAAGGTTTACAGTAAAAGAAAGATCAGCAATAAAATCAATTAAATAACACTCCAAGATCGGTTCTTGTCCTTCTGCCTGTGTCCTTCTGCTTGGCTTCCCTCCTGCGTCTACTTTGCCACTCGACTCGTCACTCCTCTTTTCCCTCTGTTCTTAACTTATATACGAGAATCGATGCATGCATGTTGTCAATCATCTGTCCTTCTGCTTGTCTATCCTTACCATGTTGCGTACTGAAGGCGGTCCCTCTTACGCATCAACCATTCCTGTATTCGTGTTTGTCACTGCATGCCTCTTTCGTCTCATTTCATCCTTAAACTATGCACCAATGAAACGCTTGTAACAGCCTCCCTGCCAATCTCATGCATACACTGACTATGATCTATCCTTTGGCTGCCTCGATCTCCTCTCATAGGTTGACTCATTTAAATAATTATAATGATATTTGTATTCTATATTATGGTAATGACGATGACGTCATATCTCGGCATTACAGATCCCCCTGGTCTGCGAAAATCGAACGCTCCGAGTTCGATACCTATGTGAATTTTATAATGGTTGGAAGGATCTGGTCATACACTTTTCAATAGTTACGAATTAAAATGCAAAATACGCACAATCACAACATCTAAACACAACATCAAAGTTAACGTTGTATCTCGTTACCCGTTAATCTGTAGATATACGTTGAAAAACATCGATTTTCCTGAGATAATGTTTGTTCGACATTTAGCTATTTGAATATAACGTTTCTTGTATAACACTGTATCAATGTCTTTTCAATGAATGTTTATACCCGCTTATTTGTTCATATACGTTCATACATCTCTTAAAATGTTGCTCATCATACATCAAACTGTTAAAATGTTCTGTTCAACATACACTTCATCAATAACACACGAATTAGATAAACACACAACATTATAATATACGATCTCATGACAAAAGATTGTAGTGTAGCTCTCTGGAGTGAATCTCGTCTGCAGATTTGTACGGATCGAAACTTTTCCGAACAGACTATTTTGTTCTGGCGACGAAATTAACTCCGGGACGAAGTTATGATGTTGATGTCAAGGACATCTAGCTCGTGATGTTTTTCATCCTCGAGTCATCACTTCGTCTCTTTAGATCGCCACATACATTCCCTTGTTTGCATGAAATAAAAACAACAACAAAGCATAGTAATTAGTAAAAACTTTTCTGCATGTAAAAACAAACGTTGTCCCTAAGATATTGTGAAATGTCACGACTGTAATACTATTCTCTCATACTTTGTGTTACTGATATGTTCAGAAAGCACGATCACTTGATTACATATTCTCTTTAAAATTTCTGTTATTACACTAAAAATGTAAGATGTCATTAAAATCTTTATGTTCGTTGATCAATCCCAGTCTTGATTACGCACTGGACGATAAGGAGTAACAATGGCTACTTTCCTTACAGTTAAGGGTGATTTTCGTGTTGTTATCCTGTTTAACTCGGGCTCAAGGTTTAAAAATCTACGTACCGCAGGACATGTTAGCTTGTAATTATCCATGACTCTGTTTTTCACCTCTCTGAGGATCGGTTGTTGTACCGTTACGGTTATCCTCATCTTCCGAATCTTGTTCGAATGAATTCTCCAAAACTTCTGCTAAAGTTGGATCCGGTGCTGTTGTGTATGAATGTGCAGTCCTACCTCTTGCACGGTGTCCTTCTAATGGTACATATCTGTGTCCTTCCCACTTCAGGCGTAAAGAATTAAACTGGTCAAAGGCGGAGGCAATGACTCTTCCCCTGCCATACGTATAAAAATGATCAATATCGAATCTCGGGGACGCAGATGCCATAATTTTGTTAATCCTACTTATTTAAATCCGTAAAGTTTGAATGTAAAATTCAATAATCGTTGCACTCGCTGCTTTATATAATGGAGCTAATGTTACAATATTTTGGATAATATAGACCTGTCCCGTGTTAGTGTCAGGTTGTTGTTGATGTTTTGACCAATCCTAAGATAGCGAGCTTAGTCCACAGCTATCTAATAAAATTCTGTGTGTCCACACGCTATAACACATATAAAACATCAAAACATATGTTAAGTTAATTACTTGTAACACCTGTAAATCTGAAACACAATATCCACACACGAAACTCTGTACATAAAATCTGAAATCACACAAGTAAGTTACTAATGTTTTTAACTTTCTTGTTCATAATACGTTACGTACCAATATAAAACTTACACAATTACCCAATACCAATATACGCTTCATCATAACCTGAGCACTCTTTTTTTTACTAAATTGTTCAATGATAATACACCATTTTCGTATGAGTCTCAATACCATGCTTGTTTTGCTTGTTTTCGCTGTTATTAGCTCTGTTTTGTTGTTGTTGTTGTTAGCTCTGTTCTGTTCTGTTCTGTTCTGTTCTGTTGTTGTTGTTGTTGTTCGTTTTGTGAATACCACACAAACGTTGACGTTGCTTAGCTAACTTATTTAACATATTATCAAACCAATGTTGAATAAACATATGCTAATTGTAGCCTATGAAAGCACCTTTAACATGAATAGTTAAACGACAAACGCTTGTTGTTGTATTCCCCAAAAATTTGTTTTTCGTATGCATACTCGTTTGAGCTACTAAATATTCTGTTGTTTTGCGTTTTGCACTTCGCTAAAATTTGCTGTACCACTCTGTTTCATCAATAATGTTGTTCGTTTTCCAAATGCTTCGATAATAAAATATAATTAAAATGATCAATTTTATATTACTTATGAACACGCGTGCTGACTTGTAGAGAAAGCTTGTTACCTAGTCCCTATGCAAAGAGAACCTGGATGTTATAAATTTGAACAGATTTTGCTAGCTTGCTGCCCAAATAAGGAATCTTTTTGCACCGACACTATTAAATAACAAACAGGCGCCTTTATGACTCTACAATCAGATGACTTTGAAATTATGTTGTACTTATTAGATCCTAAGTTCAATGTTTTAATAAATAAAATGTTGCAAATGCTTTTGCTACTCTCTAGAGTTTGTTTACTCCTGTTTTTGCCCTCTATGTCCTTTTTCGTCGCTTGCCATTCCAAGTGTGTGTTACATGAAACGCATCAATTAAGGCCTGCGTAACGTTTTGCGCTGGTTCCCATGTAGGAGCTGAACCATCTGACCAACTGACTTTGTAAAATTGTTTCCCAGATCGTACCTTACATGCGATTAACTTAGTCGCGTCGTACCAATCTGAGGAATTGTCTGCTAATTGCTGATTATCGTTTGTTGCTGTTGACGTTGAGGGTACTGGATTCGCTTGTTGCTTGACTGTTGAGTCTGTAGCTTGATCTGCGTCAGTGTTTGAGTCTGTACTTGTGTGAGGGACTGTTGTATCGATTGTTGGCTGAGAATTACCATCTGTTCTGCTGTCGCCGTCCGCTGCGGAGATAGGCTGAGAAGTTGTTGCTGTTCCGTTTGATTGAGCGTTGTTGTTCGTTGAGTCTAGGGGCGGCTGTGGCAGTGTTGAGGTTGGCAGTAAGTCACGAAACCGTTCTTGTAAGAAATCTCTGCCTTCAATGTGAGTTCTCAAACGATTTACGTGTACTGGTGCAGGTTGCAGTTTGTTGGTTCCACATTCTCGCAGAATATAAGTGTCATTTGAACCTTTGCGCACAATGTAGAACGGACCCACGAATTTCTTTCGTAGTTTTGTACAAACGCCCTTTGTTGTGAAAGGAACGTTTAGCCAAACCAAGTCTCCAGGATTATATGACACTGGATTGTCTTTCACGTCGTAGTAGTGTTTGTACTTTTTCTGAGCAACTAGAATGTTTTCCAATGCTACTTGTCTGACAATTTCTAATTTCGGCAACAGTTCTCTGAGATATGCATCGATCCCTTGACTTCCCGTTGTCGAAGGGGTCAATGCACTTTGCAATGGGAGTTCGAGATCACGCCCATGTAAAATGAAGTTTGGAGACCATCCGTTTGCTGTGCTGGGTGTTGCTCTCAATGCGTAAGTTATACTGGGCAACTTTTGTTCCCAGCTATTCTGGTCCGTGCAGTACGCTCTTAACGCAGCCCAAATCATTGGCCATTGCCTTTCTACCCTGCTGTTCGTCTGTGCGTGATATGAGCTGGTGTGTAATTGTTTGATGTTAAATCTATTACAGAGTTCTTGCATCACCTTAGACAGAAAGGCTGCACCTCTATCACTCACCAAACTCTTCGGCGGCCCATGTCTAGCGAAAATGTACTGAAATAAACAGTCCGCTGTGGTTTTTGCCGATGTATCACGAACAGGTATCATTTCAGGATAGCCGGACAACGATTCCACAAACATCAAAATGTACTTGTTGCCGTTGTCACTGACTGGAAGCGGTCCAGCATGGTCTACGTGCCAACGCTGACCCACCTGTTGAGGGGCTGGAAGACAGTGTAGGGATGCACGAGGTGGACACGTCTGACGTTTGCATTGCTGGCAAATGAGACAAGATTGCACGTATTTCATCATTTGGGAATACATGTTCTTCCAATAAAATCGTGCTCTCAGCACCAGGTATGATCTCTGTTCACCTCCATGTCCCAAGTCATCATGGCATGCTTGAAGTACTTCTTTTCTTAGGCTCTGTGGAACAGCTAGTTGACGAATGAATGGATTGACTTTATCTGCTCCTTTCGCTCTGGTTTGGAACAGATGATACAGAATGCCATCGTGTATCACAAATTGCTCTGCTGTCAGAATGAGTCGTCTAGCTTCAGAATTGATGTCTGGTAAAATGTCAGATACGAGATAATCAATTATCGGCGCTAACTCTGGACAACGTTGTTGTGCATCTTTGAGAAGCGAATCACTAAACAGCGTACACTCTGCAGTACCTGTATTGCCTGAATTATCGTCAGTCGGTTGATTATTCGTTAGCACGGGTGCACATTTGATAGGAAACTGCATATAGTCAATCTCGCACTCGGTCATTTGTCTCTTAGGAAGTTCATGCACTGGAGCCATATAAATATCATCGTTCAGAAACACATCATCTGGATCTGTTGGTGGTGGTGGTCCATGGTCCATTCTCGACAGAATGTCTGGCACTATGTTCGCTTTGCCTGGTGTATACAATATTTCAAAATCGTAGCCTTGCAACAATAAACTCCATCTAGACAATCTGCTATTTGAACGAGATTTTATTGTTTTTAGAAATTTCAAGGCCATGTGGTCACAATGCACAAAGAACTTTTGCCCAACTAAGTAAGGGTGTAAGTTTCGAATGGCAATTAAAAGACCAAGACACTCTTTTTCAGATATTGAATAGTTCTGTTCTTGTGGTGTCAAATTTCTACCACCGAATTCCAAAGGTCGATGAATTGTCGTGCCTGGGTCAATCTGCGTGAGACTATAGCCCACTGCTTTCCCACTCGCGTCACAATGCACATGGAATGGTTGATCTAGCTTTGCATAGTTCAGCGTTGGAAGTTTCGTTAATTCGTCTCTGAGAGTTTGAAATGCAGTTTCATGAGATTCGGTCCATATGAATGGAGTGGCCTTGTGTAGCAATTGAGTCAACGGAGCGACTAGATGACTATATCCTTTGATGAATCGTCTGTAATAATTTGTTAAACCCAGAAATTGACGTAATGTTGACACGGAACGGGGCGTGGGAAACTCTCTTATCTTCGAAGTTTTCGCTGGATCTACCTTCAAACCGTCCTCAGTAATCAAATGACCTAGATATCGGATTTCCTTCATGGTTATCTTGCATTTCTTCGGATTTAATCTCAGATTCGCTGCTCTTAGCTTACTAAACACTTGATTCAGATGTGACAAGTGTGCCTCAAATGTCTGAGAGAAGATAAGTACATCATCTAGGTATGCTAGAGCACAATCGTTGATCTCTGCCCTCAGTACTGTCTGCATGAGACGTTGAAAAGAGGCAGAAGCTCCCGCAAGTCCGAATGGCATTCGTTGAAAACAATAACTTCCTGATGACGTCACGAAAGCTGTCTTCTCCTGAGAGTTAGGAGCTAAAGCAATTTGCCAATATCCACTTGTCATATCCAAACTGCTGAAGAATTTAGGTTGCTTATCTGCCAATAAGTCCAAAACGGAGTCGAGACTGGGTAACGGGAAGAAGATTTGTTTTGACTGAGCATTCAGTGCTCTCAAATCAATTACAAATCGTGGAGCTACATTGTCTTTCTTACTAACGAGAATGACCGGTGAACTCCAGAGACTAAAGCAAGGTCGTACAATCTTATTCTCTAGCATCTCATCAACTTGTCTCTGTATCTCAGCTTGATTCTTTGGACTATGCCTATAAACTCGTCCTCGAACTGCCGGGCCACTTGTTTCAATCTCATGTGAGACCACCGAAGTACCAGGTAACTGTGACAAACTTGTAGCAAAGATGTCGCGATTATCATACAGCAAGTCTTGTAACGCTTTGTTTTGAGTTGGTGATAAGCTATCTTGTCCATATTGAATGCCTAGTTCTTTCAACACCTTCTCTCGATTCTCTGTCTCTGTTGGTGGGGAGGATGCATTGTCAACGGATGTGGAAATTGGCTGATGTGACGTTTCATGAATCTCCGCAACAGTTTGTATGAAAGCGACCGGCAAGTTCCTTCTGAGTCTTAAAGGCTGGTTGAATGGATTGAGAATATTAACCACCGTTTGCTTGGATGAAGGTTGTACCAATGAATTTCCGACCAAGTATTTCTGATTTGGTTTCGCCAGCAATGGTTGAACGACAGCTGCTTGATTGATATAGATATCAGGAACCCTTATCGATGCTAATACCGCACACCTTGCTGGAACGGTTAGCGACTTTGTTAGACATAGTACATGCCCATCAAGCGTTTGTCGTTTACAATTCATTTCCATTTCTATTAAATTGTCAAAGAATGTAACCGTACGTGTGCCGTAATGTATCGCTGCTTTTGTGTGAGACAGAAGGTCTGCTCCAATGATTATTGGATTTACGAGGTCCGCGACCACAGCAAATGAATAAGTCACCAGAAAACCTTGCAGATTCAATTCCAAATCGACTTCTCCCAAAATTCGCAAAGGTTGCTGGTCAGCGCCACATAAACGCAAATTTGGGGCTGGTTTCAGTTTCTGTTTGTATTTTGGTAATTTCTCGTATGTTTTAAGAGATACGCAAGATCTAAGAGCTCCAGAATCAACCAAACACGACTTGTATCTGTTGTACAAATGAATGCCTATCTCTCCGACATTGTTTATTGTATGAGTTGAACATGAATTTGTTGTTTTTGTTGTATGACTGGTATGAGATGAAACATTGTTTTCTGTTGTGGTGTCTTGAATGAGTGGCGTGACATGTGCTTCACGTTCGGTGATGTGTTGTGTTCTGTTAGTAGGAAATGATGAAGCAAGTAACTTTTGCTCCTGTGAAGATTGCGACGAATTGTTTATCTGACAGTGTGATTTGTTAACAGGTGTATTGTGTGGTGTTTTGTTGTTTTCTGGTTGAGTTCCTTGTATGTGGTCTGGAGTCAGAGATTAGTCATTGTGGTCGTTGGCCAGGGTAAGTCAAACACAGATGTGTATAATGCCCCTGTCGCATGCACTTGGCACAACGCGCGCGCCATGCACCACATCGGCCGATTGGATGCGATTCTCCGCAATTAAAGCAACCCGTACGTGGTGTTTGGTTGGGTGGTGCATTGTTGTACTGTAACTGTTGTGGTTGACGATATGCTCGATTAAAGGTCTGTGTAAACCCCCTCCCTTTGTTCATGACACTTGGTTGAGGAGCTGCTTGAGGGCGGTTACGGTAAGTATTCCCCGGATTATATGCATCCCTGGTTCCTCTGTTACTAGAATAATCCCAGGGTAAAGGATGCGACTCGTTCTGATTTCGGTTTGTCCACGCTGTTCGTTCTGTTCGAAACTCATCGTATTGGGGATGTTCACTAAAAGTCACATGTTTTTGCTGGTTTGGAGCACTTAAAGCTGTGACCCCTTGGGGTTGTAGCCTTGCTAGCGATGCCTTCATCTCTTGTAATGTTTGCGAAATCTCCGCATATGGTGATGTGTCTGGTTCCACTGAACTCTCTATCAAAGTTGCATATTTCAATAACTCGTGCAGACTTTTTGGTTCTTTCAAAAGGACCAAAGATCTAATCTGTGGTAACAACCCATTGAGCGCTATTAAAAATGCGTTTTCATCTGAAACTTCAAGTTGTGATGCACGCAATGCGACCTCTTCGATAAAATTCTCTACAGGTTGTGAACGACCTTGAACTTTCTGCCATAACAACGCTGTTTGAGTGTATAAACGTTTGTCTGGATTAAATCTCGCTATGAACAGTTCGGCTACTCTATCAAATGTTTTCAATTCCTCTGGTTTTAGGGAACGAAACCACAGCGATGGATTTTCACCTAAAAGCAACCCAAAGGCCGCTACTCTGGTTCCTTCGTCGTTTAAGTCATGAAACGAAAACCACATACGTGTCTCTCTCACGAATGATTTAGGGCATGTGTTCCCATTAAATTTGGCAGGACAGAATAACCCGCTCTTTGTGGCATGCCTGTTAGCACTATGTTGTAATGTGGCTGGCGCTACAGAAGTTGCCGTTGCTTCTGTCATTAAAGGAGGTTCCGATGTCCTAAACACACTATTCCCATAATGCGGAAAGTCGTGTGCTAACGCATGATTAGGTAAACCCGTACGAAGAGGCGCTAGTTTAATCACCGTTCGGTTTTCAGTAACTGCCTCGTCGGAAAAGTAATCACGCGTTCCCTCGTCCTCGCGTCTCTGTGAAGGCATGTCACTGTAATGCGGGATTGGTCGATCTATCACGTTTTCAATCTCATCGTTATTATGCGCGCAAACCGCATTATTGCTTGCTACTCGATTATGCGCTAAAACCGGCTTATTGCTTTCTACTCGATTATGGCCCAGAACCGGATTATTGCTTACTACTCGCGTTCGCTGTAACGAAATTAACGGATCTGATAAATGGCTCTGTGCCTGTTCGCGTTGTCGTTCTGCTGGCCGAAAGTAATTACGCGAAACCTCGTCTTCACGTCTCCGTAAAGGCGCATCATTGTAATAAAGAATCGGTCGATCGATCAAAGTTCTGCTTTCGACCGGATTATGCGAGGAAATCTCATTATTTCTTGTGTCGCGCGTGCTCGGTAAAGCGATTAATGGATCTGACAAATGGCTTTGTGTCCGCTCGTGTCGTTCCGCGGGTCGAAAGTAATTACGGCTTTGTTCGTAATGCCTCGCTGTGGGATTGACCGAGTGTCTTTGATTAATTGATTCGTTTTCCCGTCTGTCTGAATAATGAGTTTGCGCTCGAACGTCGTTGGAATTAAATCGGCTATCTGCAATTCCAGGATTGGACGAAATTGCTTTTACGACCGTTCGGGAAGACGGATTATCTCTAATGTTCTGTACTAAGGGGACTGGACTTGATGGATGGACGTTAATTCGGTGTTCTAACGGGACCGGTTGGGTGACCGCTCTTTCGTGAAAGATAATTGGACTTTCGGTGTTCGTTGGTCGAGTATTGATTAATGACTCTGCGTCATCGAGTTCACTGTGCCCGCTCCCTGGACCATTATTGGAATTGGCATTTGCAATCTCCAAGCTTGATAAATGACTTTCGCTTCCAAATGACCCGTTTTCTGGAGATAATGCCCTCGGTGCCAACGGATTCTCTGAATTCAGGTCTTGTTGTAATGTAGGCCTCTCATCGATAAATGAGGTCTCTTGTTGGTCATCTCCTTTAACATCTTCCAACGCTAAATCTGTTGGATACATGTGGCTCCTTGTAAAAAAAGCTGGACCAGACATTCCAGGCCCATGTGCGAAAATTTGCGCAGGATTTAGAATTGTTCGGGGCTTCGCCTCCGCCATTTTGGAAGGATTCAATTATTCAAATAAAAAATGTTTCGCTATTACCAAAAATACACGCTAAGATTTTGCAATATATGTCTGTTTTAACACACAAGAAGCAATGTCTAAGTTGGAATCCGATGTCGTTATTCTAGCTCAAAGATCCAGCAAGCATACTCAGACCTAATAGTACAGAAAACGGCGCTATAGAAATTCATAAATCCTAGCTCCACGCGACGCCTGTATAGCGATCATGTATGTCTCATTGCTATCAACGGAAAATGCCATTGTTAATGTCCTATGTCTCTTCTTCTGAACGCCTGTCTAGCCACCACCAGACATGTGTGTAACTATGTGCCTGCGCTATACAAATATTCAGGTGATACTGTTCTGTCCTTCCGACAGTGACACATGTATACTTTATAGCGCCTTCGATTGATGCCTTGTGCATTAGACGCCGGCGCTATAGAAATTGCAATTTACATTGAAAGGCCAGCTATGTAATAGCCAGTCGCTAAGGCGTCTCCTTGATAGGCGCACAAGATCCAACGTCTGTGCGTCTGCATTGCAAAGCTCTTCCACAGCGAGAATTAATCAATTTTACAGATCCGGCTTTATCCGGTTATGTCCTTCGGGAGCGATTCTGTTCTCGCTTTCGTCTTCTGCGAGAATTACATTACTGACTATTATAGCAACTCACATACTCCTGTAGATCGGCTTCTATGTCTGAATGTCGCTCCTATAGGCTCACTAATAGTGCTATGCATAAGCCCTCTGCGTCGCGAGCTGGAATGACTGCTTCTGTGCTATCAAATTTTTCCAATAATTTTATGTGTACTTGCCTGATCCGAATGAGTTGACTGCGTTTGGTCTTTGTCTCGCGTAATGTATGCGCGTGGCTCGCTGTCGTCTGAAAAGCGTCACTGAGTCACGCTATCGATCGGTTCGGGCTGTTGATACGTCCTTCCGTTGGTCTGCTGTGTGATCGTGGTAGAAGACGCGGCTCTTCCGATGACCAATACAGCAGTGTGTTTGCAGTGATAGCTAAAAGCACTTCATCTTAATTAAATGCATTCACTGTGCAACGCTTCTGTCCGATCACCAAATTATATGAGAACGAGATAGACTTCTGAAAATCTACCACGTTGCCATAAACGTTGGTGATTACAATACTGCCTTACTCAAAATGGATAGTTGTCGGTTCACTCTCGTGACATGGCCGTAATAAATTCTTGCCTTAGGCCCTATTGATGAATATTTAGCTGCCGTTCCGTCTCTCTTCAAATTTATACTCGGTCCTGCGAAATGTAAAGCTGTCTGATAATTATTGACTACTTTCTCGAAAGCGCTGCACTGCAATAAATTCTGCCAATAGCATAATTGATTTGTTGTTCTATGCGGCTCAATCGGTAAGCGGTCGGCGAGCAATTAGCCAACTGAAGCCTCTGTTGCTAGTCAACTCGGTACGGGGAATCTCAGTACTGCCTCTTACCTGCAGTAGCAACTTCATATTGCCTCTGACACCGGATTCTCCACCATCTATAATGACTGGTTTGTCATTATATGCTTATGTATGTATGTATGATTGAATGTGAGTATATAGCCTTTTATTTAGCATCAAGTAGGAATCTCACTGAGTCCTCAAAGTATCTGATTCTGATGTAAAGGGAACTAGCTCTATTAGGATGTAGAATACCTATCGCTAAAGTACAACTCTTTGATATTTAATAATTATTATTGAACACCCTTCGATCAAGCTTTTACAAGTTAGACAAAGAATATTATAATCATTTTTATAGTTACCGACCAAATCCTTTTAACCAAGATGTTTCTTAGAGTAGACGATCGATCTAACACGGACACGACACGACAGTAAGGATGTCTTGTTCTACGGATGTTTCTGCTTTCCTCGATGGTCTCCAAGATCGGTTCTTGTCCTTCTGCCTGCGTCCTTCTGCTTGGCTTCCCTCCTGCGTCTACTTTGCCACTCGACTCGTCACTCTCTCTTTTCCCTCTGTTCTTAACTTATATACGAGAATCGATGCATGCATGTTGTCAATCATCTGTCCTTCTGCTTGTCTATCCCTACCATGTTGCGTACTGAAGGCGGTACCTACTTACGCATCATCCATTCCTGTATTCGTGTTTGTCACTGCATGCCTCTTTCGTCTCATTTCATCCTTAAACTATGCACCAATGAAACGCTTGTAACAGCCTCCCTACCAATCTCATGCATACACTGACTATGATCTATCCTTTGGCTGCCTCGATCTCCTCTCATAGGTTGACTCATTTAAATAATTATAATGATATTTGTATTCTATATTATGGTAATGACGATGACGTTAATTATTATTATTATTATTATTATTATTATTATTATTATTATTATTATTATTATTATTATTATTATTATTATTATTATTATTATTATTATTATTATTATTATTATTATTATTATTATTATTATTATTATTATTATTATTATTATTATTATTATTATTATTATTATTATTATTATTATTACTATTATTATTAATAGCGCTCCAGAATGCGAAGACCGCTGGTTAGCGCAGTAGGCCTCCACTCCCAAATATCATCGTTCATGGTCAACCAACTGCACTGGCTTCCTCTCCTCTTCCTCTCTCTGACCGCATTCAATTTAAAGTTCTTGCTTTCGCCCTCAAATCCAAGCTGGGTCTTGCTCCAAATCTCATTCGTCCTCCTCTTTCTGCATCTTCTTATCGGCCTCTCCGATCTCTGGACCGGTCTGACTTCTTCAATTTTGAGCGCTACTGAATAGCCACGGTTGTGAGCGGCGCTATATAAATTACTAATTACATTACATTACATGAAGGCCACTTGGATGACCTAGGACCACTTGTCGTGGAGAAGAACCTCACATACATATCTAAATTTCAGCCTTCATACAGCATGCAGGAAGGCTCAGGTCAAAACACAGTATGGAGTTTGCTAGCAGATGACACCCACCCTACATCCCGTATCTACGAGGCTACAATCAGGAGAAAAACAGCCTCATAAGCCTTACCCTGAGAGGCAGCCATGGCTATGAAGTGCTAGCCACTTCATTTTCTTAACCTCGGCATACAAACACTGCCTGACACTCACACGCTGCTTTTAGACTAGATCTGCCTCATGCCTCACGTACATACTCATTTATTTGCGACTGGCAGGATCCCGTCAAAACATTAACCTGCGTACTTACTTAAAACTTGTTCCCGTTCTTATTGCAGCTGCTGAGAAAGGGCGTTGTCGTCATCAATCCAGTTACCATGGCAATCGTGACAGATGTGACGTCAAACGGGCAGTCAATCGGTCGTATTCATCCGGGGGGAAAACGAAGACGTCCGAACCCTTAAGGGGGGAGGCTGTGCAAGGGGAGACGAGATTCTGAGTGGCCCTTAAGGGACGAGGTGGGAGGAGGAGTGGCAGTGAAGTGGTTTGATGGCGGGCCATGACAACGACTGATGAATGGGTGTATCTGTGTCCCGTATGGACCCTCCCCTCCCTCGTTCCTTCCATCGTCCCCTCCCCATTTCATAACCCCACCTAATGAATGCATGCATGCATTATGAAAGCTTTATTATACATGTGTGCATTTGTGCATATAATGCATATATTATCATAATGTTAGAATGTACGTGTGTACGTATGTGTGAATGTATGTATGTATGTATGTAAGTATGTATGTATGTATATATGTATATGTATGTATGTATGTATGTATGTATGTATGTATGTATGTATGTATGTATATATGTATATATGTATGTATGTATATATTATATATGTATGTATGTATGTATGTATGTATGTATGTATGTATGTATGTATGTATGTATGTATGCATGTATGTATGCATGTATGTATCTATGCATGTATGTATGTGTGCTTTTATATATGTACAGTATGTATATAATATATATGTATGTATGTATTTAAGTACAAATTTATGTATGTATGTAAGTACGTATGTATGTATGTATTTATGTATATCTGTGTGTATGTATGTATGCATGTATGTATGTAAGTACATATGTATGTATGTATGTATGTATGTATGTATGTGTGTATGTATGTAAGCATGAATGTATGTATGCAGACCCTTCCCTCCCTTCACCGTCCGCACCAGCAACTCAAACGTCTTCGGTCTCAGACACT
Source organism: Aporrectodea caliginosa (assembly GCA_020284085.1). Classification (NCBI taxonomy): domain Eukaryota; kingdom Metazoa; phylum Annelida; class Clitellata; order Crassiclitellata; family Lumbricidae; genus Aporrectodea; species Aporrectodea caliginosa. The sequence continues at coordinate 2,975,133 of JACEVL010000008.1, forward strand.
TCGTCTTAAAAAGACTCTAAAGACTTCCGCGGCGCATGCGTTAGATGAACGATCCGACAGAAAAGAACGAAAGAAGAAGAGGCAGGAGGAGGAGGGGAGGAGGAGGACGGAGGAGGAGGAGGAGGAGGAGGAGGAGGAGGAGGAGGAAGGAGGAGGAGGAGGAGGGAGGAGGAGGAGGAGGAGGAGGAGGAGGAGGAGAAGGAGAAGGAGGTTGAAGAGGAAAGGAAAAGGAAGTGGAAGAAGGAGGAGAGGTAGAAGAGCTAGTAAAAAATAGAGAAGAAAAACTCTAGAAGGAGTCGAAGACTGTATTCTTGAAGCCTGAAGATTGTACGAATTAGTAGCCAGGATTAAAGGTCGTGCTAAAAGAAAGATATAGAATGTAACGTAGCAGGTAACGGAGATGGTAGTAGAAGGCAACAGAAGGTAGCAGAAGGTAGCGGAGAAGGAAAAGGTAACACAAGGTAATGGAGAAGGTAGCAGAAGGTAGCGGAGAAGGTAGTAGAAGGTAACGGATAAGGTAGCGAAAGAAGGTAACGGAGAAGGTAACAATAGGTAACGCAGAAGGTAGCGAAAGAAGGTAACGAATAAGATAACAGAAGGTAACAGATAAGGTAACGAAGAAGGTAATAGAAAAACACTAACTGAGACAATTATAGTGAAGTTTATTTGCAATTCGGATATCTGACGACAGTGATAACAGGCTTAGTCCACTGTAAGCAACGATCTCTTCATCTGCTGTCAAGATCCATTGTCTCCAGGAGAGTGCGGCACAGCTCAATTGCTTCCTGCTCTCTTTACAACCTGCATTCGATAAAGGAGTTTTAATGCACAATGATCTCGTCTTCCAGACTCTGTCTATATGCGACGTCATAATCCGTGTAAAACCCATAATGTGTTCGATATATATACGCAGGCTAATCGTTTTATTGTACATATATATATATATATATATATATATATATAATATATATAGGGAAAACTTGTGTATTTTGGACCAGCGTGTAAATCGAAACACCTCTATTATAGCGAAACCAAAGCAGTAGGGAACCAGCGGAAGCCACGAGCGCATGCGCAGTTACTTTATTTATGTGTGTTTTAGGGGAGATGACAATAAGAGTTTTCGTTTTTTTTAAATTAATTTTTACGTGAAATTGTGTAGCGTGATGTACTGAAGCCTATCTGTTTCATGCTAGCTATGCGTAATTCTCAAAATATGTAGCTAAATCGATATAGGCAAGTGAAAGTGCAATATAAAGTCTTATTATTGGTCAGCGTTGGCCTTTGCAATTCTCGAGTCACATACCTCTAGGTCGAATATTTACATGCTACTCACATTCGTGTAAAATGGACCACATGGAATTTGTTGAAATTGGACCATTTGATGTCGTGTAAAATTATCTATACTGGCTCAATTTACACGAAACTCGTGTAGGCCTATATTGGACCAGTTTTAAAGTTAATATATTTACCAGCTCAATTTACACGACACTCGTGTATATTGGACCAGTTTTTTAAAATTACATTTTTCAAATTTCTACGTTTTCTATAAGACCTACAATTATTGCATCATTACATATTATTCTAGGGTCCTCATATATGTTAGCGCTAAATTTGCTTGGCATTCCGCAAATTCTTTGAACCTTTTAAAAGTAAAAATGCGTTAGGGGGTGCAAATTACACAGGTTTCCCCTACATATTAAAAAATACTGCAATAATGTGATATTCGAGTGTTTTTAAAAGACTTTGCCATATCTCAGGCAACAGCCTATAGCAATTGACATTGGCCACTAGAATGGGGATGTGCTCTTAACTCCATAACATTGTTCTACAATTATAGTAGAATTCTTCTAAAGCCAAACACTTGGCCAATTTCGTGCCATCCAGTTATATCTCGGCCCCACCACACGACCACTATCATCACCGATTACCACCTTAGCACCATTTGCTGTCTCCTCGGCTTGACCTCCCGGATTCTTACCTGGTACCGGAACGGACAAAACAACCTGGCTATTGCGGACTTAATTGGACATAACGCCGGTGAATAAGCTGGTTTCCCTGACGCGGCTTTTGTGTGGGGCTGAGAAATTTCGCAGATTTACATTTACATCTACTTCTGTGCGTTATTAAACTGCATAAGACTATTATTATTTCGAAGCCATTGTGATCAAAATAGCGAAGAAAGCTGCTTCTTAAATTCCGCCGAGTATTTGTGAAACAAAAGAACAGACAGACAGACGTACAGTCACTACAGTGGATGAACGCAACAACGATACGTCCAGCAATGCAGCTGCTGTTCAACAGTGCATCGCAGCGATAAAGCGTTATGTCGGATATGGATGAGCCTCTAACGTATCGCTCCAACGCCACCACCGCCGCCGACGACTACTTCCGCTCTCTGTCTCTGTCCCTGTCTCTGTCTGTCTGTCTATCTCTCCTCTCTGTCTGTCTGTCTGTCTCTTTGTCTGTCTCTCTCCTGTCTCTCTGTCTCTGTCTGTCTCTCTGTCTGTCTCTCTGTCTGTCTGTCTGTCTTCTCTCTCCCTCTCTCTCTCTCTCTCCCTCCTTCCCTCCTTCCCTCTCCTTCTCTCCCCCTTCCTCTCTCCGTCTCTCCCTTTCTCTGTGTATCTCTGTGTGTGTGTTGTGTGTCAGTAGTTATGAATAAGCTTGTTCATAACTACTTGTGTCTCTCTCTCTTACTCTATGTGTCCCGCTCTCTGTGTTTCGCTCTCTGTGTCTCTGTCTATGTATATGTATCTCTCGCTCCCTGAATCCGTTCCTTTGCAATCGCATGGCGGTCCGTACTAGCAGTGGCTTTAATAATATTGTATACATGTTTTTGCATATGGATGAGCATATGCACATGCTAATGTAAATTCACTTGTATATATACATGCATATGCATATGTATATATGCATCTGTATTTTATATGTATATGCAATTATGCATATATGCATATACATGTATTAATGCTTATGCTATAAATCGGCGATCCTTCAAAGTTGCTTATCGATCTACTTTCAGACCGTTGACTCGTCCGACCTGTAGCGTAGCAGTAGCTCCAGAAAAACACAGAGTCTTTCGACTTTATTGTTGAGCATTAAATCAAAGCAAATTCGATCGTAAACATGAAAGACCTGCGCACATGGATCTGCAAATCGCTAGCATTAGCAATGATCAACGACATTTCGAATTCATGCGGGACGAGATATATCTACAACATCTTTTCGCGTTCTGTCCAGATTAAAACATTTGCGACCGCCTTATAATTATAGGCTTTTTCGTCGTGTCATACAGACGAAATCTAGACATATTAATAACTCTGCAACATAAATCGGACGTTTCCCACTCGAGAGCCCACGTGATAAAATGAGCTTCAGTTGACGTCACATTGACCCCACGTCACGTTCTGTCCAATCATGGTCACGTAAGATAGTGGCGCATAATAATAATAATAATAATAATAATAATAATAATAATAATAATAATAATAATAATAATAATAATAATAATAATAATAATAATAGTAAGAATAATAATAATAATAATAATAATAATAATAATAATAATAATAATAATAATAATAATAATAATAATAATATTATTATTATTAATCACGGGTGGGGCGCTGGATGTGGCCTTGGTTGCCCATTGTGACACGCTTCAACGGGCTCTGGAGAGACTTCGCCAGTTACCATCACAGAACGCTTTGATCTTGCTTCGTTCATCGTTTGGCGCGTCGAAGCTGAGTTACATCCTCCGTTGCTCCCCTTGTTCTGACCATCCTGCCCTCGGAACGCTGGACGGGCTGATGCGATCGGGCCTTGAATCAATTGTAAACTGCACCCTGAATGACATCCAGTGGTTGCAGGCCGCGCTTCCCATCAGAGTTGGTGGCCTCGGCTTACGTAGAGTCGTTTCGCTGGCTTCATCCGCCTACTTGGCTTCAGCCGCATCGACTCTCGAGCTCCAGGCAGCCATTCTCGCGGTTTGCCCGGCGATGCCGGATCAGTTTATGACTGAGTTACTGAGTGCGCGGCGGGACACCTTGCCGACGATAATGTGCCCCCTACCGGTCAGACAGAGCGTCTGGGACCGGCCCTTAATTGAGAGGGATAGGGCCAACATTGACCGTAGCGCTGTTGGGCTGGTGGATCGGGCCAGACTAGTCGCGATAAGCAGCCCACATTCGGCGGACTGGATGATGGCGCTCCCAATTGCCGCGTGTGGCTTGGCCCTCGACAACGAGGCAGTCCGGGTGGCGGTTGGCCTACGCCTTGGCTTGGCCTTGTGTGCCCCACATAGGTGCCAGTGTGGTGACTTGGTTGGTTCGGAGGGCCATCACGGCTTTGTGTGTAGGAGGGCATCAGGGCGCTCTCTGCGTCACCATGCCATTAATGACATCATATGGCGCGCCCTGCTCAAGGCGGACGTCCCCAGTACCAAGGAACCAGCGGGCCTGTTTCGATCCGATGGTAAAAGACCTGATGGAGCCACCCTCATACCGTGGATGGGAGGGAGGTACCTGGCTTGGGATGCAACGGTCGTCCACACCTGTGCGGTCTCTTACATCGGAGCCGCCGGCTCGGTCGGGCCCGCTTCAGTGCAGGCGGCCAACCGTAAGATCCAGAAGTACCAGGGGCTTCCTACATCTCATCTGTTCCAGCCCGTGGCCATCGAGACTTTGGGCCCGTTCAATCCTTCGGCTCTGGACTTCATTAGTGAGCTAGGCCGTCGTATGTCTTTTACTGGTGGCGACAGACGCGAGACATCATTTCTTTTCCAGCGTCTGTCTGTTTGCGTCCAACGCTATAACTTGGTCGCATTCAACGGCACTTTTCCTGCAAACCCTGAAGACGAGGCCTGACCCTCCAGACAAATTTCCTGCTCCTTATAGTAATTTTTCATAAATCCTGAGGGATCCTTGATACCTCGGGTAAAAAAAAAAAAAAATAATAATAATAATAATAATAATAATAATAATAATATATTTTCTTTAATGAAGCGCTTGACAAACGCACTGCGTTAACATTTAATCGTAATCGTAATCGTAATCGTAATCTCCAAACTTCTAAAGCGCCACTCGAAAGCCAAGCGCAGGGCACCAGATTATTCACGAGCGTTGCGTCTAGTCAGAAGGGTTATCCGAGAGAGTAGTCCGAAGGAGGTCCGAGTCCGGTTTCCAGAGGATCAGAGGTGTCAGAGTAGCTGCTAAGGTGGGTGTCGTTTACGTCGAGAGTTTGAAGGTAGATGATCAGTTGAGTCGGGGTACGAGTTCTTGAAGAGAAGAGACTTTAGTTTCGATTTACATGTGATGACAATTAAACAATTCACAAGAACAGAAATGACAGAAGACATAAATCAACTACTAACAGAACAGACATCCTGCAATACACGGCGCTAATAACATCCTACAAAGCATGTCCGCTTACGGGTTCGATCTCGGTACCTCTCGATCTATGTGCCAGTGTGTTATCCAATGCGCTATCGGTGTCACCAGCCTATGACTCATCAACCTCATGTCATGTGAAATTTAGTCTTAGCACAGAGCGACCTCCAAATCAGTGTGATTCTCGTTAACGATAACGATAACGAAAATGTTCGTTAACGAAAATAAAATGATTTCGTTAACGATAACTATAACTATAACTAAAAAATATCATTAACTATAACTATAACTATAACGAAAATAACAATAACGAAAATTCATCTTTATTTTCGTTAATACAAAAATAAAAATAGGAAGTGCAATATTGTCGATTCGACATAAATGAGAACAAAAAGTGCGATATTTTTATTATGCAATTTGTCAGTTACTTTGGAAACTCGTGTATTCATGAAGCTGAATGCACCCAGGCTTATAAGGCTTTCAAAGCTCTGAACAAATTGTGAAACAGCGTGTTAATACGCAAATTTTGCTTATAGCCTTAAAACAATTGTAACTAAGTAATAACTAAAATTAACTAAAATAAAATCCATTAACTATAACTATAACTATAACTAAAAAATAATACTAACTATAACTATAACTATAACTAAAATAAACAACCATTAACTATAACTGTAACTATAACTAAATTAAAATCTGTAAGGAGAATCACACTGCTCCAAATAACCGCAGACAAGTCAACAACCCGATGACTCAGAGTAATAATTATTACTTATGCTATTATTGTTTTCTCCTAAAGGTTTTATATACGTATCGCTGTAATACACCATGTATTGTTCAGACAAAAAAAAACATATCACTTCATCTTCTAATTTCAGTCTTTACCAATGAGCTCACGGTGAAGGCTACTTCACTGAAACTGCCCTCGCCTTTACGCTGGACAGCATCTTCTCATCTATTGCTACTGCATGTCATGTAGAAATGTTTGCTTTTTTATCATTATCAGAACAATACGTCACATAAGGTCTGCTCTTACCAAAGACATGTCACAGATCATAGCCGGCTCTCTTGTCTGGTCTCGCCTCGATTATGCCAACTCTGTGTTTGCATGTATAATCAGATCTTGAAGTCAAGAGACTTCAACGCATCCAAAATGCCTTCGTATGCGTCGTGCTATATAATATGTGTCAGTACTCGTAACAACTCTGCTCGGTCAGCTGCATTGGCTTCCTGCTGAATTTAGAATAAGTTTTAAACTAGCCTGTTTGACCCACAAAACCCGTACAACGAGCACGTCTAACTACTATCAACCACTGTTATCTCCGTACGTCCCTCCCCGCAGTCTGAGATCTTCGTACATGGATCTGTTGGCTGAGCCTCGATGTAGCACTCTCTCTCATACATTCCATGCTGCTATACCATGAGCAATGGAATCACCTACTAATGTCTATTTGATGCTCGAACTCTATCTCTTTCTTTAAGGATCGCCTTAAAACACATTATATATCTAATTCTCTTTCAAACATCTGGAATTCTGGATATCTACCTGCTCTTCACCTGGCGACTGACAAACAGCGCCTCAGATTCGCATTTGTGTATGACCTATTTATACTTAGTACTTAGTCCTTCCCGTGCAGGACTGCACATCGGGCAACGCAGTTTTTCCATTCTTCTACATATACATATATAATATATATAGGTCACACAGAAATGCGAATCTATATATGATATATAAATATATATATATATACATAAAAGAAGCCAAGATGGTGCTAACGATCAGTTGGTGCGCAGAGAAAGTCCTTGCAGTCCCTATGTCTCCTATTCTCTCCCTGCAGTGAATGCTTTTTGTCGATGGACGATTCTCACGACATCTGCCGACGTCAAACAACTTCCATGCAGTCGCCGAAGCATTATGACAGAAAATCAAGTTCATCTCCATGACGCTTAACAGACAAGATTCACGATGGCATTTATATGCATACACAATGCGTATGTATATGTATATATAAGTATATATACAAATATATATATATAGTTATTTACCTAGCATACATGCTTGTAGATCTATACACGCTTTATATATACCTGGTATGCATGCCGAGTAGGATTGTGCATACATTATATATAAGCCTATTAAATGGAGAGAGAGACCGGTACCGAATAGATGTAAATACAAGGGCAGCAACATTAACTTATTAGAGGAGCTCTCAACCGCTGTGTAAATATTCATTAACATTAACAGTTAAAAGGAAAACAATGAACGATCAGATAATTTAGGAAGGACACCAATGGAGTTCACCCGCTCGCTGAGCTCAACCGGAGGATTCCTATGCATGCAAACATGATTATATATATATATATATATATATATATATATATATATATATATATACATACATAACTACATACATACATATATACATACATGCATCCATACATACATGCGTGAATACATATATACATGCAAACATTCATACAAACCTACATGCACACATACATACATACATACATACATACATGCATGCATATATATACGAACATATAAACATACAGGCATACATGCATAAATACATATTTACATACATATATACATACATAAATGCAGCATACACAGTTACACACATACATACATACATACATACATATTACATACATACATACATACATACACACATGCATACAATAATACTATTTAATATTCGTTTATTCAGACACAAGTTGACATGGCCGCAGCTCGTTTGCAAACATCAAGTTATAATTATGGTTATGTATGTTTTATGCATGTATGTATGCATGCATACATGTATGTAATACATGCAAATATACATACGCATGTATGTATATTTATAATTATAAACGTTGACACATAAGCACATATACGTTCAGATGTACTTGTGTTTGTATGCATTAGGGGTCAGGGTATACCCGTACCTGCGGGTTTAGCCCGACCCGTACCCGCGGATCGGGTACGGGTCGGGTACGCATTTCACGGGTCGGGTCGGGTACGGGTAGGGTCATTACGGGTACGGGTATACCCGGTTTTACCCGTACTGACGTGAAGGTTTGGGGTAACAATGCCACCGTTACATATAATAAAGAATGCAAGCGCACAATTGGCCTGACTGGTCTGCAATTAACGTACTGTTGACAGTTACTTAGTGTTCTACAATCTAGGTGACAGCATACAGACCACGGAGATTAATGTACAATGCAATTGAGACATCACAACAGGTGTATGTGACAGGTTCCATAAGTTGGCTG